>MDJU01000244.1:0-43360 GCA_001721665.1 Trichoderma pleuroti
CGAGATGAGATTCGGGAGACTGGCAGACGGCGTCTCATGACAACATTGGCACCTTTTATGTCGGAAACGTAAGTCTGCGACAGAGAAGTATCTTTCTGAGGCTGAGTGCTAACACAATGGTGATAGATGGCTTACATGTCGCCCGACGCAAACTTCTTCACTGCCGCCGTGCCCACGGACGGCCTCATGGATCTCGTCATGATTCCCGCGGACATCTCGCCCGTGGCCGTCACCAAGGCTCTCCTCGCTGTTGAATCGGGCAAGTTCTTCGATAACCCTCACGTCACGTACAAGAAGATCTCGGCGTACCGCATCACCCCGCGGAACCAAGAGAGCGGCTACATCAGCATCGACGGAGAGCGCATTCCTTTCGAACCGTTTCAAGCGGAGATCCATCGAGGTCTCGGACGCGTCATTTCGAAGAAGGGAGTGTATGAGGCAGAGGGCCCGGCCGGATGGGAGAAGGCATAGGAAGCTTTCTGCCGGACGGTGTGATGTGGCGTGTCTATTTGGCAAAAAATCGACGAAAATAAGGTGCAGCAGGGCCTGAGAAGCGGATTGATGGATGTGTGTTGCATTTTGTGAGCGGATGAGGCTTTAATGAGGATGGGCATGGTCTCGGATGGATATTCCCCTTCCTTTTTCTTCTCTTTTTCTAAGCCTTCGCTGTATGTTGCGAGGATGGATAGTATATACCCAGTTAGAGGGGCGCCTTGCCCCTAGGTTACACGTAATGGTACAAATGTTGAAATTGATTTGACAAAGTTTAAGGCGGGCTCTTTTGAAGTTTAAGGCGGGCTCTTTTGTTTAAGGCGGGCTCATTCGAAGATTAGGGGAGGCTCTTTTGAAGTTTAAGGCGGGCTCTTTTGAAGATTAAGGCGAGGCTTATTGATACGGGGTAATGGCAATGAGAGTGTTTCCAATATGGAGTATGGGAAAAAGTATCTCTGGTGGAATACTGTAGATTGCCTCTTCTCATCAAAGAGACGGGCCTTGAACTTTCTCCTCTATCCTGATACGGTGTGTAAAGCTTATGAGATGGGGTTTGCTTGTGGCTTGGAAGATGATTTGGACTGGTGTATCGGGGTATCAGATTCACGTTCGCCCTGTCAACCGATGGAAGGTATCGCGGCGACTTTGTTTTCTTTCTCGCCCAAAGCATTTTCGGGATTTTCAAAGGACATGTTTAGATTCTCTGCTACTAGATATCAGTACCACAACTTGTTTACTGTTGCTTGACATGCTATTTCTCCTGCATATCAGCAATTATTGAGGGAAATAAGTCTCAAAGGATACCCGCGCTCTTTTTGCAGTTAGATGCATGCACGATGTCACACTGCACTCCAACTTGAGAAAAGCCTACATACCTCCTAGGTAGTAGGTAGTTTGCTATATTATGCCTCCTGGCGACTAAGTTCATGATCCAACTGAGATTGCATTTGAAGTTTGCGGGCTTGGCTCTGGACTATCAGATAATCTTTGTGCCAGTATCCAATAGATATGATGATGATACGCGAAGCCTTAACAATTATAGTTGTCTACCGTCTTGGCTACACACAGATGAGTTTTCATAAACTTACACACATTCATTTTGAAAAGCTCAATATCGACCCTGACGCACGAGATATCTCTGACTGTGTATCGTGGCATTTCTTAAAGTCTTTCCAAACCATGAACAATCCACATCTCACCGCTTCTACATTGTGACATTTCGCCCCTGACCCATCCGTAGTACGCACGTGGCCATTTATTCTTCGAGTATAAGAAAAGCTTCATCAAGAGTTTCCACCTCTTTCGAGGCTATGAGCCATTCGCTCGCTGAGGCTCACAAATTTTTTTTCGAAGCTGGTCACATGGTTCATAGTCGGTATATATATTTGTCTATACTTTAATATCTGCAGATTAAGAGCCATGTTATTACTCAATAATTGACAAATAATGTATTTTTAAAGACTTGAGACTTGTTCATTGGCGTACTACATTTCCAATTAAGATCTGGATAGAGTTGCATTGTAAATCTTTTGCGCATTCTCAGTTTCCATGATCCTTTGATAGACTTTTATCGAGTGCCGATCCAAAAGTTGTCCTTCTCTCGACCAACTATATAAAGAGAGCATTTGGTCTTCTTCCTTCTCATTTTCTTCCTTCCTTTCTCAACATCAAACATCATCCCCTCTGACACTTGAGTCCTCCCAATACCACAGTACTTTACCAACCCCATCACCAAGCTTCAATACAAGATGAAGAATCTCATCACCCTCCTTCCCGCGCTTGCCTTGCTGGCATCCGCTTCTCCTCTCCACTTTGGCAACTACACCTCATCTGTCAGCAATGTAACCTCGTCTGTTCAGAATGTTACCTCATCTGTCGAGGATGTCCCCTTATCCATCAAGGATGTTTCTTCATCAGACGATGTGTCTTTTGAACACCTTGTTGGCAACACTACCACTCCAGGCATCGACAGCCTACCCTCCTGTGCTCTTCCCTGCATTCAGATTGCCGTCAAGACGGCATCCGACTGCGAGCTCGACGATCTCCCTTGCCTGTGCAAACAGCGGGCAAAGATTGCCCAGGCGGCCAAGAAGTGCATCCTCAGTACCTGCGGTGCCAAGAAGACACAAAGTACGTATTTCTTTTTTATTGTCTGGAACCTAAACTAACTATTTATCTAGAAAAGGTGAGGCCCCAAGTACAGGCCCTCTGCAAAGCGGAGGATAAAAAGGAGGCGGAACGACGAAAGGCGGAAAAGAAAAAAGGCAAAGGAGCAAGAAGACGCCAGGAAAAAGGCTGAGAAGGAACAAAAGGAGAGGGATAAGAAACAGAGGGAAGAAGAGAAGAAGAAGGAAAAAAGAAGAGAAGAAGAAACAAAAGGAAAAAGGAAAAAGGAAGAGAAGAAGAAACAGAAGGAAGAGGAAAAAGAAAAAAGAAAGAGGAACAAAAAAGCGTGGGAAAAAGCTCCAGAAGGAGGAGGCCAAGAGGCTGAAGGAAGAGGAAAAGAGGAAGAAGAAGGAAAAGGAAGAAGCTGATGCTGAGGCTGAGGGAAGAAATGAGGAGAGAGACGAGAACGAGGAAAGGGGCAAAATGTCAGGGGAGCCAACATTCACGCTTGAAAAGGTGAAAGCAAAGCACACCTGGTGGAAGATTGACAAGGAGCACCCTGTGAAGGGCGATCCATTCTAATAGATTTGGACCTCGTTGGAAATGGATCCCTGATAGGGGGAGGAGTAAGGGTGGCTATTTTTTGTCCTTCTCCTTTAAAAAGTTTTCGTTATCTTTTAGTTAAGCAATCTTAAAAGAGAGTGTTAAGTTGATATCGTCTCCATAAAATCTCCGATTGCTTTGAGTGACTTCTTTAAAGTATAGTTGGATCCAGGTCTTTATGTGGCATTATCTTACCTATGTGGAGATACCAAAGTTGACAGACGAACAATATACTCAGGCAACATAGAGATGAGCATGACAGCCAATCTCTGCCACGCAAGTGGTCGTCAGAAAAAGCAAGACCGCAAAATAAATAAGTGCACACATTTAGCAATATAAGCACTCACTTAGCTCATCAAGTAGTAGTTTTAAAAACGAATACCCGAATAAAATAACAGTTACTATAAAAATATAGATATAATAGCAAATACTAAAAGAACAGGCGTATAATTTAACGTATGGGTGTTTATAATCTTCTTTGTCTCGGGTTTTCTGTCTTCCCGCTTGCCACGCTCTCTGTCGCATTCGTGACGTCTCGGAAACACCAACGTGGTGGATGATGCAGTTTGTATTGATCAGAGCTCCATTACTGAACGAAACCCGCAAGTGAGGTTGATGATGGAGATATACACAAAAGCTGAGCACACTTTCATGTGGCTAGGCGAAGATGGCCATCCGAACCTTGACATGTTGTTCAGGGTGGCAAATGTACTACAATTATATGCCCAGTCCAAAATTATAATTGAACGCCCAGAACGAGCCCAACTCTGGGGATTAGGCTGGCACGGTAAGATTCCTCCTTTCTCCTTCTTTCCTTTCCGTTACAAACATTGCTGCCATGATGCCCTGGAACAATCCCCGGCACAACTCCCGGCATAATCCTCGGAGCCCCAGCCCTCCCGAAGAATCCTGCAGAGGCCCTTGGCGGAAAATTCAGGACACCGGGATGTCCCAGAGTATCGCGATAGGTTCGGGCCTTTTGCAAAATGCAAGATGACAAAGCCTTTCCTTTCCCGCCTGAAATAATACCGCTAACGGAGACTTTCCTGCTTACACTTCCTCGGACTATGCGTTATAAACGCTTTCAAAATCTCATCTATATAGCCCCCTTCCTACTAAACTTGATTGAGAATAAAACTCTTATTTCCTCCTGTGTACCAAAATGTAGTGAATGCGGACGGTAGTTTTGTTGCCTCTTCGGTTCTTCTACCTAGGTGTGATTCTATATAGCTAGCTTACTTAGTTGATATGAATATCATTTGAACGAATAAATAAAATAAGCCTGTAGTTATGTAACTGTTGAAATGTATGTCAATTGGCCTTAGTCAATTATTCTTGCTTGCCGGATAAGACCTCCTACTCATGCCTAGTGGCCGGACTGCCCCTGTTCAACCAAGTACTGGTACTTCTACTAAGTCGGTGCCCCTGTTTTCAACAGTAACATAACTCGATTGCTTAAGTGGCTCACTCTTCTGTAGATTATATCGGTCCGATTTACCTTATACCCAATAATAAAGAGGAATGAGGAACTACTATACCAAGTTACATAGTGGTAATAAAAATCAACTAGCCTATCTAGTGGACGTTAAAGAAATTGGGCAAAACAACATCTGGTTTATGTTGGTTGTCGGTCAGGCTGGTAGTGAGTCATCGTACACGCAGTCGGTAATACTGATAAGAAGGACTTTAGGGGTTTAATCTGAGTGTATTGTGAATATTGTGTTAACAACGAGTTTTCTAAGCTATCTAAGACGAGTGCAGTGAAGTGAACTTATCAACAGTCCCTAGCTTGTTTGTGAGAGCCAGAGACTTAGTTGGCTAGGTAGAAGCGTTAGTATATTCAGTGTTGATGTTGGAAAAAACGGGATGCTTACGGCTGTCGATGCCACGCTCACCCCAGTAATGAATCCCCAGACCAACCGTGCTCTGGCATCGGCCGCTATCGTTAGACGTAGGATCAGCGTTGCAGCTACAGCCCAGGGCAGTGACAGCGTGCTGGCCAGCGCAACCACCGCCGTTGCTGTTGAAGAAGGTAATGGATTCGCAGTTATCATCGAAGTTGTTTTTGCAAACAATAAGCCAGCTACCAATGCCTCCATTGGGCTGGGGTAAGGGATCGCAGTCTCCGGGGAAATAAGATCCAACATAGTTTTGGCAGTTGTGGTCCGAGTATATGTTGATTTGCAAAGCCGTGGCAACTGTTCCCATTGCCATGAGGCCAAGGAAAGAGATGTAGGATCGGCTGAAACGCATTGTGGCGGTTGGGTAGTCTGGGCTGAACTTTGAAACTTGGGCTTGATAGTTGGATTGAGGTTTGTTGATGTGTGTGAAGAAGATAGGTTTTTTTGATACAACAATTGGCGGTGATGCTGTGATTTATACTACTTCAGGTGACAGCAATAGTCCCGCTTAATGAAGTGTCTACAACTACATGTACAATGATGCATTGCTGTTACTCCTATTAGCAAGATCTCGTATTTCCGTAGAGACCTTTGCCATTATGCTTGACTTCAAGGCGATTCGAGGGAAAACATGTCCGGCTAAGGCGGCACTCATGATTACCTTGGTACTTTCTACGACTTAGTTAAAGGTGCCAATACTAGCGCTTACAGCTGTTGTCTAACCAGGAGCCGAGCTAAGATTCGATATACCTAAGCGACATGGCGAAGCCAAATTGGTTAGCTGGCTGCAGTTGTGATGCTTGTTTGTCATATCTGTATAAGCACCCTATTCGCTCTACACCAAGAGTAGATACACTGGCGCTCATAAAGAAGGAGTTTGAACACGAAGAGAATTTGGAATTACTATACACATACATCACTTATCTGTACACCCATCTAGCCGATGTGAGTTAGTCCTAGCTTGTAAATACGCACCCATAACTTCTTCGTATATGCTATGAAGGTTGTATTAATTTATATCATCTGCTGCACTCCCACAATCTAAGAATATATCCTAAAATGGAGTTAAATGTTGACAATCTCAGGGCCACCCTGCTAGCCTACTCTGATGGGTCGTAAGATAGGAACGGACACACGAGGTGATAGATTGAGAAACCACGGTTGTATTTAAGCCCACTATGGACTTCGGCGTTCTTAACACTCCGCTATATTCACCGCCTCGACCTGATTACGCCGGCAGCTTTATTACACTCTTCTTCTTTCTAATGCTTTGTCTCAGATTTTAGCAGTAATACTATCTCACTTCTGTCATGATTGTGCAAGTCACTCTCATTCAATATCCAAGAGAGGCTTAATCCCATTATAAGTAACTAACTTGTAACCGTAAGTCCTCTATTATAAATAACGAATGAAAGTCTTACATGTCTTAGAATCATACAATTCCTATTCTCGATCTTAACAGTTCAAGTACTCAGTATCCAAGTCGAATTTACGGCAGCCAAGTTGACGCAAATGTGAGTTGACTCACGCTTGGTGTTTTTCACACAAAAACTTGCTGACCCTTGGCTTTACCCCAAGCCAGGTGGGTTGATTCACCATGGTCGAGAATTTTGAAGCTTCTCGGAGCGACGACATACGAGAAAGTCCCGCGTCTACCAGAAGCGTCTATAGATGAAACACTAGAAATTTCGGAACATAATGAGCCTGAAAGACGCTCCAAAAAGGTCTTTTCTCTTTTCTGGCGCCTTCTTATTTTAATCCTAGCCGCTTGGGGCTTGCTCAATCTGTGTCAGCAAGCATGGTCTCACTTAATGATCCGTCAACCATCCTGTTATTGCGGAAAAACATCCACAGAAGCGGCCTCCCGCGGTTGTGTCTATGATCATATGGCGGCAGCTTGGCTCCCAAATCGCTGCCGTGATGAGGGTTTAGTCCAGATTTTCGAAGAACTGGCTGATGGCCATAACTGGACATATTTTGACTACCCCGAGTTAACCAGAGAGCTTAGCATTGCTGAGGTCTCAGCCCTCGCAGGGGTTGGCGTTCAAATTCAAGATGGTGTTGGTGTTGTTCGTACTACTATAGACTGGCACCTATCGCATTGTTTATATACGTGGTGGAAACTCGCGAGGGCGGCATCAACGGGTAAGCTTATGGGTCCTAAGTATAGCGACGAGGGACATGTAAAGCATTGCATTCACGAGGTGTGGAAGCACTTGAAGCAATCTTCTAACCTTGATAAGCTATCGAGTATTACTGGGGTTTATCTTTTTCCTGAATAAGATAGTAATACGTATTGCTAATCAAGACCAAATTCGGAGGTTGCACAAGACTCAACAACTATAATTAGTAAACTAGCACTGTTAAGTTTACAATACGTAACTGTCTAACAAGCAAGCTATAATATGCCTTTTCTCTTCAAAGTCTCTGAGTACTCTTTAATTCAATACACTCTTATAGCGTCTTATTATAATAAGTCTTCCTATTTACATAGATAAAAATTCCTATTTACACAGATATAGCCTATATAACTAGCTAATTTTACCCCTAAATTACAATTGCCACACCTATACACTAAAATATAGTGTAATATATTAAGAAAGGATATCTTTATATAAAATTACACTATAGACTACTAAAGACTATTAATTAAGGCTAATTTATTTAAAAAATATATTTCCGGCTACATTAATACTTCTTATAGATTAGCTAATTTATCTAGCTTATTAATCTACGTAGCTAAGATAATAATAACATCCTTAGCCTTAAATTAAGTCTTAGGGTTAATTTTAAAGTTAGTCTTAAGGGTAGTAGTAGCTATTATAGTAAGCTTTATTATAGCAAAGGCTTTAGCTTATTTTATTAACTATCCCCTTATAGTTTTTTTAATTTATAAATTTAGCTATAATTAAGAACTCCTTATTAACTATAATAGAGTAGCTTAACTATAGCTATAGCCTTAGCTTTATAATAACCTTTATAATAGCTTTTATAAATCTTTAACTTTAAATTATAATAAATTATAATATATACTTAGCTTTATATAGCGCTTATAGTAATATAATTATATAATTTACCTTAGCTATTTATTACAGCCTAATCCAGAGTATATACCTTTCGGGAATACTACAAAAGGAATAGCCAATTACAAGAGAGTTTTACTAGCTTACTTAAATATATACACTATAGTGCATAAGCCTTAATATTAAAGTTACAGGCTCACCAGGTATAATAAGACTTCTTAAAGTAAGCTATTAGAAATAACTAAATATATAAGATTTAATTCTTTATGCTTTTTAGATAACTTAAATAAATAGTTATTAATAAAGTATTAAGATTAAATATAAATTAAATTTTTATTATATTTTACTTATTTTATAATTATATTTACTTAAAGTTATTTTTTATTCTTTTTGCTAATATAAATTAATTAACCTTAGCTTATTACCTTAGGAACTTACCTTATATTATTTAAGTATTAGGTCAGGATGTTATAATATAAGAGGGAAGCTTAATACTCTCTACCGTATCCTAGTATTAAAATACATAAGATCGCTGTACCACAGCCAGATCCTCTTGCAACCATTACGTATTGCTGCATGCACTGGCTTCAACATTTTTGCGACGGCACTTTTGGTGTTTATTCCGAGCCAAAAAAAGACCTACAGGGAGGTGTTAACAAAATTTCGATTTCCTCAAGCTACATTTCCTTCACTGGATTGAGGCATTGAGCTTGTCACAGAGTGTGGAGGCCGGAGTCGTCTCTTTGCAGAATTTGCTTAATTTGTTGACTGTTAGTTGCATTCTCGACTCCCGAATCATAGGGCAATTTATAACTGACAAAACTAGCACAACTTAGATGGAACTGAGGTTATTGAGTTTTTTCAAGATGCTCTTCGCTTCATTCTACACAACAGATTCATATTAGAAACAGCTCCTCTTCAAACTTACGTCTCTGCCATTATTTTCTCACCACTGGAGAGTCTCGTACGAATTCAGTTCAAAGACGCAATCTCATGGATTAAAACTTTGCCTCAAGTGGAAAATCACTGGAGCCCCTGTCAATATACGTTGTATTGTGGTGGAACGATAAACGCGGTTTTCTCAAACGACGCTTCTCAATTAATTACACTATCTTACGATGGGAAAGTGAAAAAATGGGAGAGTACAACGGGGAGATTAATATCTGATACCTGTTTGGATTTTGAGATGCCATCTGGTGGCTTCCTTCGTGTACAATCAACGATATCAAGCGATGCCAAACTTCTTGCTATCTCAAATTTTCCGACAATCACAGTATGGGATCTAGAGTCTGGGAAACATATTCAAGAATTTAAAATCCAGCGGGGCATCTTCAGCGACACAGTGTTTTCCGGCGACTCTACATTTCTGGCTGTTACAGGTAAGGAGTTTTTCGAAATTTATGAATTGGCTACGGGCAAAATGGTTCATGATACTCTGCACCACAAGTACCTCTCACCAGTGGTATTATCGCAAGATTTCAAATTAGCTGCCGGGAAAACTATTCACAGCATCTTAATATCCAATGTCGCTACAGGAGAGAAAATCTATGAGCTCTCAAGTGAGTTTTCTTCATTACATTTCTCCAATAGTTCATCATATCTTGTTGCACTGGACCCTGGGAAATCACTGCAAGTTTGGCACATCTCCTCAGGCGAAGAAATTATAAGACATAGATTTAGATGGCATCTATTAGGATTCAAATCTATTGCTCTTTCAGAAGACGACAAATTCCTGGCGTTTGGAGAACTTGATGGGAATATCACTGTTTTCAATCTCGAAGAGAAGGTCATGGTAAGATCGTACAGTGGCCACACAAATGCCGTTGTCTCAATGGCATTTTCAAAAGACGCCAACTTTTTGGTGTCTGGATCTACAGATGGGACTGTGAAAGTCTGGAAGACAGATTTTGATAGTATCGACCGCCAACCACAAAGTGAATTGGGCGAGGCCTACCACAATATCGACGCTGTGGCCTTATCCGCCGATGGGAGATTTACAGCGACAATTTCTGGAGAGGAGATCAGACTTTGGAGCACACGCCAACTTCCGCATATCCAAGCAATCTGGCAATCTAACGACCTTACTGTCAAGTCTCCGGCTTACCTCATGGCAACTATGCTCGCAATATCCAGAGACTCTAGGCTCATTGCTAGCGTGTATAGGTTCTTAGAACTCTCTGGGGCTCGGCAATTCATCGGCATGAATGTCTGGAGTATCGATCCAGATTCGTCCATCAGCGACAAATTCCGAATAGATGGCTTTCTACTAATAGTTGCTGTAGCGTTCTCGCCGAATGCAGAATTCTTAGCTGCAGCATGCCATGATAGAAAAGAGTGTACTGTCATTATCTGGAAAGTCAAGTCAGGGGAAAAGGTTTACCAAGGCGTTGTTTCTGCTACTATTCCCGCTGCAACCGGCTTTTTGGTTGATGACACGTATTTATACGTTATCACAGATATCGAATGCTATAGATTGAAGGAGTCGGCCGGAAATCTTCCCGAATATGACGATCAATATCTAATACCCACTGGTAAAGTCAACATTGGTTACTCTATTAATTCATCATTGGACTGGATTTCATGGAATGGGAAGGATATGTTATGGCTACCGGTTGATTTTCGTCCATCAAGCATACATGCATTTTCTGCGGTGATTGAGGGAGTCGCTCTGGGAACTGCATTGGGAAGCCTTATTAGGATGAGTTTCGAGGAGCCTCCATCCGAGGAAGAACATTGGACTCCCTGGAAGTCATCTGGATTTCTCTAATGTCCAACTGGTGGAGCATTGCACAAAGTTCGAGATATATACATATTGGGGATAGCTCTTGGCGGACTTCAGGGTCTCAAAAGTCTCCCGAAAAGCTTTTAAAAAGCCGCTAAAATGCGAAATGAGTCAGAATTACTGGGTAGTTCTTTAGATGTGACTCGTTCTACTGGGTGGGCTCCTAAGGGATTTGAGCAAAAATCTCGCCTCTGATGTGGCAGGTGTCAATATGTTTGGCTTTAGTGCGCCCAAGGTTCTGGAACACTGTAATATACCCCTTTTCATTTTGTCTACAAGCTACACATAGTGTTAAAACTAATAGAATCTTGTTACTGAGAGAGAGAAAGATGATCGAAGTCAAAAGTAAAGGCGCCTGCTCTCTACCTTCAAGTTAGTGGTCTATAATTTATTTACCGGTACAACAGAGACTGTCCAATACGTGAAATATTCTGACTTACGATTCTCAGTTACTTATTGGATTAAAGACAAGAAAATAATAAATCATGAGCTGGGTTGTGCCGAAGTATAATAGCGGAAACCTGTTTCCTCTCATTCCACCCTTCTTACGACAAGACTAGCACTTATGATAGAACTATCTACCAGTATTACCACTTCATTGGAATAAAATCCAATTATGTTGTGGGTGATTAAATCGTCAGTGACACATCAGGGAAATGTGTACAGGTCCACCATAGAGACAGGATCCTATGTCATGTAGATAACCCCTCAATCGGAGAGAATAACAAACACCGTAGACCATTCATACGAATGGTTCGGTCAAATTTTCGATTCAGTCTCACTACTGCTTACTGAAAACATTTTCCTTCTCGTAGATGATGATGGACGAAAGCGTCTTCTGGCCTGAAAGAAATACCGCGATGGCGGCTAGTCGATTTCACATGTTTCTACTCTGGACATAGTTTAATCGATCAATAGCGTCGGAATGTTATGTTTGTGTATTCATAATTTGCCCGTAACATGTTTACTAGTAGCCGATGGACATGAGTGTCTGACCTTTACGCATCTGATAAGTTTACTCCGTACTTGACCACGAATGAGGTTACCAAGCTTGTAAAACCATCCAATGAAAGAGCGCATACGTACTCGATATGCCCCTGTAAGATTACTAGAACTGTATTGCTTACTTTACGAGTGCCAATACAGCAGTACTACTGCCTCGGGATTGGTATCGGCATCTATTAGATCCATCATGGCTAATCGAGACTGACAGGGTGGCAGAAGCGAGTGTGATTTTGGTGCTCGTACTCCGTACTCCATAGCAGAAATGGAAACCTTGGTTCCATGGAAGAGGGCGCTCGGTGGGGGATTACGAGGGGGTGACAGATGCATTATATCCGCCTGTTTATCCCTGTTCAATAAGGCGTTTTCACATGGCTGCCTAGCAGCATGCATGGCTACTATTCGCGATGCAACTTGAAGACACCATGCAACACCCTCATTAGTCTCTCAAGACAATACAGCGCCTCCTTTAAGTTTCGTTCCGTCGCACCCTTATGTCCGGGATTCTCCGACTTCGTGCATTAGCACGTAGATCATTTTATTCACTCATGTTCTTTTGAGATCATAGTGTACAGGGGCACCTTTATGGGGTTACAATCTAGCTAGGTCTTCAACGGCGACTCAACGAGAGACGAATAGATGCCGGTTTCTTTTAGTACCGGGTTTTCACAAGTTTTACATTTATACTACGCTGAGCCTCGTTAATTGGTAGTACACGTTTTAAAAGAACATCATTTGCTCTAGTTCGATAAGAGTTTCTTCAATTCCCTTTGATTCCATTAATAATACAAAGATATATGAAAATAAACACAACCATCTTAACGAATCACATGTCATACTACGGCAATGACAAGTCAAGATCCTTGCGGCCAGGAATATGCCCCAATTAAGTTTGCGTCGGCTAACGGCTGTTCAAACCCAAAGAAATCCTTGTCCATTTGCATGTGAGTTTGTGGAGTCTACCAAAGCAGTGGAAGAAGACCTTCCGCGGCAGCAGCCGCTTGCGACATGGCAAGGTTATTCGAGCCTCAGGTCTGTGGGGCGGCATTGAAGGCAAGTGCATGTATCTGCGTCAGATTAGTCGCCGAATCTTCTTGAGCAGTAGTTGTGGCTTGCAGTACACAATGAGCGGTGGGTTGGACCAAACTAAGGGGCTCGTAAGATGAATTTAGGCATTGAGGTAGCAAAGCCCTGGGCACAATCTGATGACAGGTTGAAGTCGACGATTACGTTTCCTACGTGGCGGCTTAGGACTCCGTAGGCCTCGATGTAAAATGACCGATGATATCATATGAGCGATCTGACTATACAGGACATGGACTTCCTAAGGCCCCATGGGTGTCTCCAGGTCCCTTGTTAACATTTGTGTTTTATGCTCCATGCAAGTGAACTGTGAAGCCCAAGTCGATAAGCTAGTTACATCTCAGTTGAATCAACTTTGTAAACGATGTTTCTTACCTTCTTCTTTTACTTTGTAGAAAAAATATTCCGGAACAATACTCGGAGAGAAATTTGGAGAAATACTCGGGCCATAAGTGAACAGGCGAAAGTGATTTTGGCCGCTGCATTTACATCACTATCCACATAAGCACGCACAGACATCCAGGATCGCCAAAGGTGCCAAACCTCTTGTCCAAAGTCTCCTGATCGGTGTAGCCGCATCTGATCTGCCTTGTGTAGTGCCGGACAAGGGAGGCTTGGTACCGGCAGTTTTGGAGGCGACTCTTCTGCTGGGACCATTCGCCCAAGTAGACATTAGGGTATCTCCTTATGAAGTAAACGGTACAGATAGAAATGGCTTAGCATGACATTTTATGAGCCCTAGAGCCGGTCTGTTCTTTATTACCTCGTTAGCATCAGAATTACACGCCAGGCCCCGAAAGGCAGTACAGCATCGATCCTCCTCGAAGTCACCGCTACGTATGTAATTCCGCTTCTGTTGGGCCGAATTCGTGCGAAATGATAGAAACTCTACATTTTATATCCTTTGCTGCATATTGGCTCTATAGGAATAGATCCGTCATGTTGAAGTAGTAGGACAACTGAGAACTCCTGTTTCCGCAAGTCGCTATGATTCGCTGGACTTCTTTCTCTCTACTATGACTGTATTCCATTCAACGAAATTTTTCGTCCCCATAGAGCTTCTCCAAAATACAAACAGGGTTAAAGATGTGCTCGCATCGTTCGACTAGGTGAGACCCCCTTACCAGCGTATGAAGAAGGTGACTTAACTTTACTCTTTCCTTCATCTTCCCAACTTCAGTCCAAATTAGGACATTATTGAAGTTGGCATCTCCAGAATTAATGATATAGTAACATCTGTTCATAATACGAGTAGCACACGCTCAAAATCTATGCGCGGTGTGGATTTAAACAGAAGTTACCAATTGGACAACTAACAAAGATGAATCGAAAACTTCGACAGTTCACAAGCCATAGTCAATGGAATGCCAGCGTACCACCCGACTGCTCATGCAACTATTGCTTACTGCAGCCTCGATAGAAGCAGTGCCAAGCAAATACCCGTCGTAGAAAAAGCATTTCCATTCAGGGTGCACATATCTAATTTTAGGTGGGTTCAGTGAGTTGCGTGAGCCACCTTAAATCCGGAGGCGTTAACCCCTGGAAGGGGAGGAGAAAATCATTTCACAACACCTGCTGTAAACTTCTAATGCTAGGTTGTTAAGAGCATCTCTCACGGGAAATGAAACACAGGCTCTGCTTCGTCAAATATGCTGCATGTTTTCACGCGCTATCTGGCTGGCAATAGTTGCATTGCCAGCAGCATTGGTTCAACACCACACCCGTAGGATACAAAGGGCGAGTGGTTTTAAGTCAGAACGGAATTTTAGATGGATGTTTAGATCAGCCGACAATAATGCCAATGCTTCCAGTTTCTTTTGGAAACTCTACATTCATGCTGTTGCTAGCATGGGGCAATACGCCGTTCAACCGTACGTGTGATGGTCATGCAGTCCTGCGAACATGCTGATGGGGAGCATTTTGACTCCCCGACAACAAACAACGCGGGTTCGGTGGAAGCCACGACGTGAAGATGTAATCAAGCCAGTTTGATTTAGGTCAAAGGTCTCGATACACGACATGTTCTTCTTGAAGCATCAATTACATAGTCACAAAGCAACGAGGCAAAGAGGAAGATATGTCCAGCCCTCCATCCATGAATCCCGCGTTTAAAGCCATGGGAACCAGAACGAATAGAAGGCCAGCTTGCAATTATAATTTCTCTGTGGCACAACTGACGCTGCAATTTATCCACTGATGAAGGACTTGAGCAACACGGGTAATAATTTCAGGTCATGCCAGCCGCACGAAGAAAAAAAAAGAAAAAAGAAGAGCAAAGCTCTAAGCGCGACGGCGAAGAATTTTATAGCCTCTAGCGCGTGGGTCTTGAAATTTTCTGTTTCGCTTAGTCATACAGGACCTCTGTCCAACCAAAGCGAGGCACACAGTGGGGTGGAAATGTTCAATGCAAAGTCTTCATGTTCTGCAGTGAAGGAGATGCTACAGCAGAGATCGTAGAGATGATGAGAATAAGTTTGGTGCGCTGATTTACACAAATCTCATGATTACTTTGTTACTTCAGACATATACTTAGGCCCGCCCTATGATTATTTGTCTGAGACACCTTACCAAGATGCGAGAAGGCATCGCTGATTATCACTAATAACATTATGCGTCGATTTATTGGCCCCGGATAACCTGGATAAAGTATTACAGCATGAGAGCTCTTAGAATAGCATAATAATCTCAGTCATATATACCATCCGATTGCTGCCTTAGACACCAATATCTCTAAAGGGCCAAATGCTGGCCTTTCACGTAAGAACCGTTGGAGCAGCACTCAACGAAGATCCATGCTACCCTGCAGGATTGTGAAAACGAACGTAGAGGTAAGAAAACAACACCCGTAAATCTCTTTGTTCTTATTACTAAGAACATGGTCAGTCTCTTTTGTAGTTCCGTCACACTCGTGATAATATGAAATAGGTGTCGTATTCGCAAGCCTCGCTAAGCATGTTGAGGGTTTGAGCGTCATTTATCGTATTGATTCGAGAAATGACCAAATCTTGCTGTTGCCTGCGGCCAACATCTTTGGCAACTTTTTCAACGCCATCTACCAGTTCTCACAGTTCAATAATCAGATCCTCGTATTTTTTTCGATCGTGTAGGACTCAGAACGATTTGAACTTCACCTTGGTTGCCTGCTCATGGGCACTATCAGCGATTGTAAGCTGCTTGAAAGCAGCCTTGAGCGTTAACACGCTTCTAGACTTGGCGACGAGCTGCATTCCTCGACCGCGACTTGTTTGGCTCCATATCGGCGACTCAAGCGTTCTGAGTCTGTAAGTAATCCTACCATGAGCTCTAGGGCTCGCTGTACCACAGAACAACATTCGAAATGCTCAAGGAGACTGAGTCGATTCTTCCCAGCCTCACGGATCAGTCCCATGTTCTTGCCCCAGCTCTTCAGGCGACATTGCTCTAGTGCAAGCTTCAGATCGAGCTTCTCGAGATCTTTCTCCTGGTTCTTCGCAGCACGTATAAGCTCGCAAGCATCAATGCACTCCTCGAGAAGGCCAACTAAAGTCAATGCACTCGCTATGGTGCCTATTACCTCAGCCATAAGGATGCGATGTGAATAAAGTGTCTGCACATCTTGAAAAAGAGACAGGCGACTAATGATTTCTGCTTCGAAATGTGTACTGGAGAGATGGGTAGGTTATATCAGATTGCGACAGGAGCTGGGTACATTAACTTGAAGCACAGCTGTCATCAAAATGGGAGAGAAACCTTGGAAGCATTTAACTCCTCACATGGGGCAGTAACAGGACCATTCAGAGAGAATACGACAAGAAGTCCTAATTTTTATGAATAAAAGGCAGCTAGTCTCTTATATAGGTATATAATCTGGTTACATGTATAGTTGAGACGATGGTTGTAGAGTGCGCATGGCAATTCTCCTTGATCGACGCTGCCCCCTAACTGTACCTGTTCACGAGATCACCGGCATCTTACAATTTGCAAGCTTTGCTTTGCTTCATAATCTGATGCACAAGCTCGTCCTTTCTCCGAAATTCTTTGGAAAATAGCTTGAGTTTGCTCTCATCAAGAGCGCGACGCGCATCACCAGCAGATTTGAAGCCCGATCGCGCTCCCTTTCGCTTAACGCCCGTGGGACCAAGGAGCATTTCCAGGATAACAAACGGTGCAGAGAGAGGATCGTCTATAATATCGACAATTGAAAGTGCACCCTCACCGACCTCCCCAATATCGCCAATGATCTTCAAAGCACGTGCGATGAAGGATCCTGCGCCGAGGGCGGGGGCCAATTCGCCAACAAACGCCAAGACGGAGAAGACAATGGTAAGAATATGCAGTATAAGATCGCGCTTCTTTAACTCCTTCTCCTTCTCTCCTATTTCTTTAATCTTCTTGATAGACTCAACTGCGTCTTCGAGCATGAACACGGGCATGCTAAAGGCAAGGGTTGGGTCCTCATTGCTCGCGTCAAGGCCACCCATACGCAGCATCGGGATGGTCCAGGCCAACAGGTCCACAAGCTCTTCGATTTTCGGAATGGCCTCATCCACGAGCTTTTTCGGGTTGGGCACATCAATCTTGGATGCGTCTTTGATACGGCGCGGAAAGTTTTTGTACACGGTGTAGTGATCGGCACAATGTGTAGATGGACATATAGGGGGGCGGGGCCTGACATGCACAAGGATCAGGCACGACATAAGTCTCAAAAGTGACCCAGTCCTTCTCGATGTTATGCGTGTCGAGAATCGCTTTATAAAAGCCGTGCTCGTCTCGTAGCGAATATTCGATGAAACGGGCACCCGTATTGGGAGCAAGAGGTAAATGTGATAATTCCGTGCAGGGTCCAGCCCCTTCAATCTGGTTATTCATCACGTCCCACTTGCAGTCCATGTAGTTTTTGCCTTCACCGCTGAAGACCATGAAATCGAAAAGATCGTCGTTGATGCCGTCTTTGACCCATTCAACGTACCATTGGAACTTTGCTCGTTAATCAATAGACACCAAGATGATGCGAAAAGAACAAGAGAGGGGCATTATAAATAAGGGGGGGGGGGATGTGGCATAAGCGTACCTTTTCATCATATCCCTCTGAGACCTCTTTGTAGGCCTGAATCGCATTTGATAAATGAGAAGAGAGAACTGTTAGGATGTAAAATGAAGCGCAGCGATCGTCCAGGTCCTCTGGGATATCTTCGAGAGCATCATAAGTATCATCACAAGTATCGAAAGGTTCGTCGAGACCATCGGTGTCCTCTTTTTCGGTCCCATCTATGTCATAAGTGTCTAGCCACCAATCTTCCAAGTCGACTGCCCAGTTGGAAATACCACCAAAGTTCAGAGCCTAGAATGTTTGTATTAGACAAAGATACGCAAATGCGTCCGGAGGGGTGGTGCTTGTCTGTCGTCATACCTGGTACTTCTTTATTCTAGAGTCCTTGACAGATTTGCTCATATAAGCGACCCATTGCGTCTCTATCCAGCTTAGTACGTACTTATACCCAGCGGATCAAATAAGATGTAAGGGGTAATTCCACTTACTATTGTAGATGAGATAATTGCTGTCGGTTTTCTCGTCGTACCATGTTTGGACAGAGTAAGCCTCTTTCTTATCCACGATATCTAGTATCTCAGCATTTGAGATATAGCCCGATGAATTGGTGCATTCTCCCTTGGCAGCAGCAGGCTGTGGTCCAACAAAGGCACACATTGCACCCTTGCACTTGGGATCCATCATCTTGAACGAGCGCCCGTAAGATGCGACGCCAACAACAATCTGCCTGGCCTCCACACCTGCTTTTGTAATCATGGCTAATGCATTCAAGGTTTCCGTCATGTTGACTAGGTAAGACTTGTCAGAGAAGATACCAAGAAAGACGAGAAATGTGATGCAGTCATACCATGAGATCTCAGGCAGCCGCCCTTTGGGAATCCATCGGCGGCCCATTGACTACCGAAATCCCACTGCCCTGAGATTGTTTTCCAGCTTTAGTCTATGAGTTGCAAATTCGCGGTCATTGTACACATACCATGAAGGTCGTATGTCATGTAGACAATGTAGTCCACGGTCTTGGCGATCTCAGCAATGGGGAATGCGTCTGAGGTACCAGTACGATGCAGGAGCGGCAATAGAAAGCGTCATTCCGGCTAGTAGTTTCTTCTTCATGAGCTGCAAGAACTTGAGATAGTTGGCAGGATCATCCGGAGATCCGGTGGGAATGGGAAGATCAGTAGCCTGGTCATTGTGTCAGTCGTCGTCGTCGGAGGTCTGCTGGGGTGCTACTCACGCCGGGATACTCCCAATCAAAGTCGACTCCATCTAGCTTGTTGCTTTTCAGAAAGCCAACCACCTGATTTGCAAAGAACTCGCGATTCTCTGGCTTGATTGCTTGACGCAGAGTCGTGTAGGTGTCCAACCCCACGGAAAACGACCAGCCGCCAAAGGCAGCAATACGCTTGATGCCGCTCAGGCCCTTGAAGTGTTTAAACTGACCACGGGGATCTTCGACACTCATCTTGAGATCCTTGGTGATGTTGACAAATGCGAAATGCAAGTGGGTGTATCCTTCATCTATGTCGCCGATCGTTCGGACATCCATACGCAGGCACGAGCGATCGAGATTCCACGACTCGTAATACGCTACCTTCTTGAAACTGTCGGGCGCCTTTTTGTTGTTCACAATGTCCATACCGCAGTTGGATATGCACCCATTTTCACCGCGCCGAGATGTGCCAGGGTTCCCAGTTTTAGTCTTGGAAATGGTACAGAATTCTTTGGTTGTCCCTGTGCCTCGTCAGTAAATTGGTGTAACTTCCAGCTGCCAAGGCAGGGCTATCAGAAGTACCGCAACTTCCCCAAATATTGCAACAAGCCTTTAGAGGGCACGGGTTAAGGGTGACAAAGTCGACTCCCGCTGGAGGAGCCTTGGTCCCAGGCTTGGTTGGTCCGCATACTGCATTAGACATGGGTGCTGGAAGAGGAGGATTGCCCTTGCTTAGGCAGATGAGTTGTCCGACGAAAAGGGGTTCGCAGCCAATCCAGCCCCTAAGAAGCATTGGTTAACAATCTCAACATATTGTCGAGAATCCAGGGTGGGAAATGAGATTACCAAGTCTTTTTGTTGAAAACTTCAATGTCGGCCGTTTTGAGGCCGTAGGAAGCAGCGATATCTGCACATGTGTCACTGTTCTATATGAAACATGAATATCAGCTCAATTGCGATACCGATGAACATCTAGTCGACCAGAAACAGACCTTGATAGAATAAGTGGCGCACTCTCCGCTTGCCTTGGGCTTCGGCCGCAAGTCTGGGCTTCTGGAATGAAAATGAGGGCCAGCGTGTCGGATTCGGGTATGCTCTGACTTAATTGATTGTTCCTGAAAGTTCAAGCCCATGAAAATTCTTCCAGTCGAATCGTCGGTCGAGACGCATTTTGCCCTGCTCCAAGATCTGACAGAGTCTTGAACGGCGGCAAGGTCATTCTCGGTGCTGATTGCAACGCCCAACGTATGTTCTGAGTTTCGCCCGTCGCCACAGATCTGGATAATACTTTTAGGAAAAACGCGTGCGTGCTGGACATCTGAAAGTTGTGAATCAAGAGATGAAATGGCACTGGTTGGGTCGATCTTGGCCCCGATGTAAAGCCTAATCACTATATTGTTAAGACTAGATTGAGGGTTGAGTTGTTAAAAGAGTGAGAGAGATGAAAGAAAAGAGCAAGAACACTTAAACTCACTGGGCGAAAATGATGGTTTCTTGGTTTGGGTCGATGATTCTGAGCAGATTATTGCGAAGGCTGCCGAAGGTTGCCGCGACATTTCCTCTATTCCCTGGGGTTTCAGAAGACCACCATGCCATGACAGCGTTTGTGAGATGAACATTCTCTGGCATATGTTTTCCATTGAGCTTGCTAATGTGAGGCATCAGACTGGCTTTTTGTCCGTCACTGAAAGCGACTGCGGTACATGCACGGAATTTGACAGTAGACTCAGACGTATCCAGAGGAGAATGAATCGCAAAATCGAAGAGTATGGGCTTGTTGCAAAGCGACAAGGCCTCTATGGAGGAATATACATTCCAATCAAGGCGAATATTATCGCTACAGGTAGCGGGACAGTGACGGCCCTGTGAGTCGTAAATGGCTTCAGGGGGGGCTGATTGGGCAAAAACGATGGTAATCATCAGTCCGATCAGGACTAGAGAGGAGTGACACCACCACATTGTGGATAATTGTATATCTAAAGTAAAATAGACAGAAAAAAAAAGAAGAAAGAAGAAGTCTGGAAGAGAGACTGAAGTGTCAAACGAGCCGAGGTAACAAAGATTTAGTTCTTCTAGAGACAAATGGTCTAAACAATGAAGGACTTGATCGAGATCAAATAATTGAAGCAGACACTGGAAAATATAAGAAAATGTGTGCATCAGCTCTTCAATATCCCTAAGAGCAATATCCCCGAGACAGCTCAAGAGCCCCTTTTCTTCAGCCAGAACGAGGGGTTATCAGATAAGGCAAACTGGGAACGTGCGTAGGCACGGTGTCGTCGGATATGAGGCAGCAAACAAGCGGCCACTCCGATGAAATAGGGTAATCGCATGGTGGCTTGGTCCTCGTGGCCTCATTTCTAGGAACGTGCGGCTCATGAGTGATAAGATACATAGAACCCCTGTCACCGAGCATGTACCTAGTATGGGAAGAGATGGAGCATTCATCCTCTACGATGATGTAGAAGAAGTCTTCCACAGCCTCCTTTGCGTTTGATGTATAAATGGACTGAAAGTTGACGCTTTCAATTCTCGATTCATATCTCACAATTGTAAAGCCCAAGACGCAACTCGATTGACTTTCTTCTCCCAATTCAGCACACTTTCCCAACTCATACAATGAAGATTTCCCTCTGCCTTGCTATTTGCCTCCTTACCATCCAGGCTGCCGCCGGTGGTATTCGTGGCGCTTATGAGCGTTTGTTCGTCTGGTACGCTTATCAGGCGGAGATTGAATATGCTCGAGGAAAGCATAAGACATTCAGCACCAAGGATCTTCAAATCTGTCCCGGTGAAAAAGGAAAAGGCAAAGACGGCACTCTAACGTTTGGGGAATTTCTTGAACTAAGTAATAGAAACGGTAAGGCCCGGGCAGCACTTCCAAAAGTTGAACCGAAAGACTCCTTGGGAGAGACGGCAGGTGCAATTCTGCGCTTGAACGGGCGATATGCGATGAAACCTCGATGGGAGACTCCGAACAATATCGTCCCTTCGGCAGAAAATAGGTATACCAATATGCTGAAGGAAGTTGCCAAGGTGTTGGCCAAATGCAAAAAAGAGTTGGGCAACAACAGCAAGGACATCGAATTGGCATCAGAAGCTCTCAACAGAGTGAATGATTGGCGAATGGCGGATTACGACTTGAACCGTGTTCCTGCTCTGAAGAAGGACCCAAATTTCAAGAAAATCGACTGGAAGTTTTGGACGATTGAAAAACCCAAGGGTGTCCAGAATATGAAGCATATCTGGAACGAACACATCGATTGGCAGGGAACAGTAGACAATGCTGCCAATTCGGGGTATAAGGATATTGCGGACATCGAGAAACATGTCCTCGACTGGGAGCGAAATACATACTTCCAAGGTCCCGACGGTGCCGGGGCAAAAACGCATAAAAATGCAATTGTGGAGGTTCAGAAAGCTATCAACATCTCCAACAATGGGCCCAGCTGCTGAGATATTGAGGACCAGATGGCAATCTATAGGGAAACTATGAACGACTGGGCAAAACGAGTCACATCAGGAGGATTCACCAGCTTGGGCATAGAGGTATGTGGTGATCGTGATGGGGAATCCAAATGCAGATTGGACTGACTGAAATGGGGCTCGGAATTGTTTTTATCAGATCTCAAGCAATAGAGAAGAAAAGACTTGTTTTAATTCCATTCCCCCCCTTTTTGGTGGAGGCGTATGCGGTGATGGAAGGATACGGCGCGGTTCTGCTGTTGTGCTCTGGTCTATGCTGGTACTTTTATGCGTTCCAGTTACTTTGTACAATTGCCAGCGAGTAGTGAGTGAATATATTGCTGCTGGGGTTTGATCTACATTTCTGTCTATCACCTAGCTAGGTACTTGGGTAATGAATGTCCATTACTCTGACCTACGTGTTAGGCTAGCCTGGCATATCTGTGGTCTAGTTGCAAAATTAAAAGGTATACATTGATCGAGATCATGGACAATATTCTAGAGCCATTTCACCTGCGGACGGCAGTTTGCATACTTGACCGCCTCGTAGATGCAAAAGCTTTTCGTCCATTAGACCACGTGTAATTAACCCCTTCACACAGCCCAACGCTGTGTCACCCTTGTGTATGCAGTGTGCTGTTTCTGATAATAAAGCACTTGGCAGCCGTGAATTCTTTCCTGCAGAGGAGCCGTGTAAGGCGATGGAGCCTGATGGAAGTAGTATTATTGGCGCTGATGTCGGCGCAATGGCGACCCTTGCTTCTACCCTGACCTCTGCAAACAGAGTCAACATAGCGGAAAGGCTTTTACCCAGTCCATGGAAACTAAAAAGACAAACATGTGAATAGTGGTGAAACTAATCCACTCGTCAAGTTGGATTAGCTGAAACGATGATTGGCTGTAGAACATCCTAGCCTGCATCTACTTTTATGCGCACGCACCTCATTGATATCCGACATCCCCTTGCGATAGAGGAGCGCGGGCCCATCAAAGCTTGATCTAGGAGCCTAATAACTTTTGAAATCTCTTCCATGTTTCCTCCCGCGCCATTTTTTTTTTTCTTTCACAAACACTTCGTCTCACGCCTATTCTGTGGGTAACTCCTCTATACGATTTAGGATGGAGGGTGTTACTACCGTGGATGGCTCTCCGTCATACAGTTACATCGAAAGCCTTCCTTGGTTGATTCGGTATAATGTGATGTTGAGGCTCGACTTGCCTGATCTCGATGCATTAGCACGCGCGTCGCCCATCCTCTACCGGCAGGTTAAACAAGATCGCCCTCGCATTCTCTATGGAGAGCTGAAGACGATGCTTGGGAATACCCTGCTGGACGCTTACGCAGTGTATCAGACATCGCGCCCGCCCTTTACGACTGGTATCAGGAATATTGAAGTTGTTCAGCCATTCCTTGAATCCTATGCAAACAGGCTCCTACCAGAGAAGGCGGGGCCGTCCCTGGAAGACCTTAGCGAAGAGGCAATCATTGCCATGTGGACGTTTCAAACAACAATTGTCGCCCCTATTGTTGAAGTGTTTGCTCGATGGGTTCTCGGCAATATTCCAATTCTTATTGAACCTCGAGATGAGGATGATGTAGTACATCTCCCGCCAGATGGAGATGGCCCAGATGCAAGCCACCTAGAAGTTGAACTGAGTGCAACTGAACGCATGCGCATCATGAGAGGAATGTACCGTTTCCAGCTGCACTGTCATCTTTTCGGAGCTCAGTGCCGAGGCAGACCAAGGTTTAGCGATCCACCATATATAAGCTGGGACGATGTGATCGGACTTGTCCGTGACTTATACGAACCGTGGGAATTTGAAGAGTTTCTGTGTATCGAAAACTACGCTCATGATAAATGGACGCATGTTTGCCAAACATTTGGCGACGAGATAAATGAGACAAGCCCTCTTTTTGAAGAGGTGAGTCCTCCAGGGGGGAAACGGCTAAAATCTATTCGTGGTTGGTTAATTTCCCCCCCTCTCTATTCCTCATTTTGCCTACCTGTATGTATGTCAGGTACGAGTATCTAACAATCACTGGGTGAGCAGTGATCGACCATGTCGTCACTGGTACTGCTTCTCGAGGCCTACGACCCTTGCATGCGATTTTATTTGTTGGAGGTGATCACGCACATCGCATCAGAGTCATGCACGAGGTATTGGCGTGGCCAACGGAAGAATATATCACGTTTAGCGGTACATCGCCGAGTTTTCAATGGAGCCACCGAAAAAACAATCGCTCGGAGCGCGATTGGAAGGAATTTAGGCGCGAGCCTCTTCCATTTAACGGAGATGGTGAATCGGACCAATCCAACCTTCGGCCACCTGCAGCCTGGGTGATGATTTGGGAGGGAAAGTACTCCAACATACGCTCTTTTGACCACGACTTATTGGATTGGGGGTACGTGATGTGGGACAGGGATCGAATAGAATCTACTGGAGCCGAAAAGATTGACTTCAGTCGGCACCTCGAATTCCTGCCATTGGGAAATTTGGATTACAGCAGCCCTGAAGAGGAAGAGGAAGAAAGCGAGTACTATACAGAACCGGAGGATTCCTCTGATGAGTCAGAAGATGACGAAAGGGCGACCTTGGAGACGGGAAGTTAGGGTGAAGAGTTTCGCCGGACGAGAGAGATACCGGTAGCACTGGGCCTAGAGAGAGAGATACGCATGTAGCTAGTTGTGTTTGTTAAGTCGGGAGGATGTTTGTGGCCACCTTGATCCGCATCGTTGGCGTTGTGGGGTGAGTATGATCGGTGTGCAGCTTCACTCACACAGATAGTACCGAATACTATGGACACATTCCACAACCCGTCAATAATGCACCGTTCCGAGACCACCTTGTGCGGAACGGGTCGGTGAGGCCGCGCCCTCTTAGACTTGTTTGCCATCTTTCGCCTTCGCCCGCAGTGGCGAGAATGGAGACGTTGATGAAACAAGCCAAACCGAGGATGAGTCCAGTTGTTTTACTTTCAAGTTAAGCGCCGACAGCTAGGGACGCTGGAATTTCGAGAAAAGATAGATTCCCTCCATGTTCAACGAGTACCTCTACAAGCCCCTGTCGAGCGTATCGAAGCTAGCGTGCCGGCACATTGAGACTGGTCGGTGGCAGCTTTTTTATAAAAATGTAATTGGGGGTTTGGATGTAGGCTGTGTGGCTGTTTACTCACACTACTTGAGCACTCATTTGTTGGCGTCGTGTGTAATACGACTAATCATTGTGTTATGTGTTTAGTCTTTGACGCCATCGCCTGACCTTTCTTCTTATTTGCCATGTATGATGTCTTTTACCATGTACATTCATTGATCCAGGTCGAGTAAAGTGCTTATGCATGCTTGTTCATGCGAAAGAATCCTAAAAATCACACCTCAACTTCCGCTAGGCCTTTGTCCTTTGTTCCCAGCTATAAATATCTTGGTCAGCAGACTCTTCACGATTTGAAGCGTCCAGGTAAGCTCACATATCTAGAAATAGCTTCCATAGAATGGAAAAGAGCAGGCCCTGGAGACCATTGCTCAAGATGCGTGTCGTCAGTCCGCGTCCAAGCAGCCCTGACACTCCGTCATCTCGAACCACCAATCGCACAGCCTCTCCTGTAAAAATGGATTCAGTAAAACGAGGAGGCATAGAAAATGAAAAATGAAAAGCTGGAGTTGTTTTACCGTAAGACACTTTGGTATCATTGACCTGTCGGTAGGTCTTTATCACTCTCAAGGAGTTGGACACAGAATCGGATATAACGGATGCGACGAATCCTATAAAGGCCAGACGCAACAACCAAAGAAATAGGTCGCTCTTTGGTGGTTCTTGGATGACTTCTGTTAACAAATTATACTGCAGTAGAGTGAGCAATTCCATCATCCACGTGCAAGAGAGATTGCAGAGCTGAATCGTACCGTCGCAAACCAGGGATAATGGCCCACGAATGTTGCTCCTGCAGTAGCAAACGCTCCCCACCACAGAGTTCCAACTCCATGTTGCTTGATGCGTTGTCGAAGCAGAGCAGTCCCGCTAGGGCCTTGTGCCTGGAGGGTAGTCTTGAGCGTGTCAACAGGCGTAAGGATCATGCGAAACCCGGCAGCGCTGAGTGTTGGGTATGCTCAGTTATTTGCATCTTGTGGAACATTGGATGGATTTTTGAATGTAAGCATACCAAAGAGAGGCAAAAACAGTCTTTCCAAGCGAAGGCAGGTCTTTCAAGTATGAGTTGGACTGCAGCAAGGCCAGAATTCCAGCATTGGCAGCTGTGTCGCCAAACCTCGCCACAGGTCCTACGTCCCCACGTATCCAAGATTAGCGACTCTGGGTAGATGACTATAAAGAAACAACAAGGAACCTTACCTTGTATAAGTGCGGCTCCGAGTCCCGAATAGTATCGGCCGAATCCACCATCCGCGTAGAGGATTTGTGTGGCACTGGTGAAGGAGGTTCCGAAGCGGTACTGATAGTTCATAGTGGTTCGAAGAGGCTACATCAGAACCAAGAATCTTAGTCGCCGCTCGGCATCGAGTATAACAAAAGGAAATGAGTGGGCAAGCGAGGTTGTACCATTAGAAGCAGGACCTGCAGGACCATGGCCGCCGCGCCGCTCAAGCCGCCTCCAAGCGCTTTCTTGAGCGCTTTCTCCAAGTCAAACTGAGAAGCGTTGGTCAGATACAAGGCCATGTTGCGAGCAAATACGCGTCCGTGATACTAACGTTGACATCGCCATCGGCATCAACCCAGCCCTTGATAAACACGGCAAGGACAAGGGCGGCAAGAATAGCCCAGAAGATCCTCCATAGATACCAGCTAGACGGCTTCTTGTCGTTTTCTTGCTGTTCCAGTCGGGGCTGTTCCGACTGTTCTCCTACTAGAAGCGGCGTGTTTTCATCATGCCTTGATTGGGTCTCGACATCGTCTTCACGAGCCATGGCGCTGGTTTGCGTGCCGTCGCACGAGGCAATAAAACTGCGACGAACTAATGCCGGGAATTGGAGGTTTCACAGATAGCTGCGGCTCTCAAGACGATCAGATTATCACCAAGGGCTTGGCTATCTCATACGGCAGATGCATGAAAGATTGGGTGTCAGCAGAGGCAGAGTCCATGGGCAGCGAATAACAATGCACCGCTGGATTGGTCATCAAGGGTGATGCAAGGGCAGATAAGAATTGCGAAATCACGGTCAGCGCCTACATGAGATACGTGCACAGCCAAGTCAGCCCCGGGAATAATTGGACATTTGCTACCCAAACCCGGCATGTCGATGTAGCTCTGATTTGGCACACGTGGGCAATATTCTGAATTCAAAAGGTTCAATCTCTCATCATGGCTGGCTGTGCCTTTTGGGCAGGATATCACAACTTTGCCCTGGTCATATGAAGGGTGTGAAAGATGCTGTCTTGCCCGCAAAATGTTTCAAAGGTGTCCGCCGTGCATGTGACGGTGCGTACATCTATGCTTGCGTGCGTACATGCAGCGATAATGGCATGAACTCAAAGTCTTCTTACAATCCATCATTCTCATTTCCCATACATCAGACGAGCGTAACGCTTCAGAAATTATATAGTACATGTATGCGCCCTTCACCGTGGGAGGTGGAAGACAAGAGGGGAAACGGCATCCGCCCCTTGTGGCCTACATTAAGAAAGTCCCGACATTAGCATTGAGCTAGCAATAGTAGGAGTTTACGGAGTACTGTATGCTTCATACATGCCAAGCTGTACTCCCGTTTTTAGAGTCGTATTGCGGAGAAATTTTTAAGTTGACACGATGATTGAGGGTCGGGACATTACTCGATTAAGACTGCATGAAACCCTTGTCAGGTACCACGGGGCAAATGCGTCAGTAGAGTACGGCCTTGAACAACGCGATGAGACAGATGCTCTATCCCAACTTAATGAACGAATATCTAGTATCTTGGAATTCAAGGTCATTAGGTACATAGAGTAACCGAGATGACTGAATTCGACAATGAGAGAAGGGTTTAGTCCGCCCAGGGGGTTTGTAATGTCTACACAACTTGGACTCTATGTTAGATATGTATCCGTCATGTGGCGATATTATATATAAAGTCAGACTCTATTCATATGAAATGCTAAATGCAATACAGACGTCCCAGAGTATGAAGATGAGTCAAAGGCACAAGCTTCGTGAAGTAACATTGAGTCATTTCTTTCTCGATTGGAATTACAATGGTTCTTCAACTTTAACCGCAGTTCAAAACTCTAGCCTCGGCACACACGGCTTCCATCAAGTCTTGCGGTCGCGGCCTCTAAGAAGCCTAGAAGATGTCCACCTCCAATTACACAATATTGGCTTTCACATCTGCATCAGGATGGGTGTATTGCATTACTACATGTACATTACATAGCTCACGTAGTTGTCGTTCGACAGAAAGAGAAACTCACATTACCAAGCCTATTGTCTATTTAATAGACCGCCTCTTTCTGCAGGCAAATCATACTTTGACACCGCAAGTATGACTGGCCGGAGTTACAATTGCAGATACGATAAGAGAGCGAGTCATCCGAGGTGAGCACAAAGATTCAGGGTCGCCAGCATCCTTTACAGCTACGGAATGCGCTACAAGCGGATAATATCATGGAACACCGCTTTGCTTACCCCGAGTATTCAGTGTGATTGGGGAAAATTCCTCCGAGTGTACAACCAAGGGTGGAGTCGAACGGGTAGAACGGCTGCAGTAGCATGTTAAGGGGGTGGAGAGGAGAATACGCCAGAGCGTATCCTACTGATTTTGGTGCTTCTAGTATGGAGATGAGTTTCCCTGTTCTCTTCCCACGGCATGGGATGTGGACGGCTTCTCCACAAACATCTTTAGCAGCCGGAACTAATACTGACAAGCATTATCGCTATCCGGACATATTAAAAACGCTAGCTTGTGCCGCTTCCTTGTTTCGTATACGAGTACATGTTAGGATTCATTAGCGCGGTAGGATGTTGATAAGGCAGCACAAGTGTTGCCTGCAGGTTGTTCATTGACAAGGCTCCATTTGTTCGGATGGTGATCAGTAACTAAATGTACATGTACGAGTAGATACGCATTGCACAGTCCTAACTTGGGCGCTTGTTGGAATATACACAACGCGCAACAGGCCTCGAAAAGCATTCATACTGTATAATTGGCCGGATTCATGGTTCCTGGAGAAAGCGTGAATTACAAACTTGTAGGAGCCACCACCAAAAAGTCTTGTACTAAGGCTGGCCAGGCTGACGAATAGGGAGGCAAAGCAAACAAAAGTACCTCCCACATCGAGTCTAGATCAGACCCGTTGACTCACGCGGTGACGAGAATCCTCCTCGGAATCAGAATCCCGAAATTGACATCGGCGTATTATTTATTTAAATATCTTTCAGTGAATTTTCCGCTCTCATGTTCTGGTTCCGACTGCCTCTGTAAGTCGTGAGATGGTGATGTAGACTCATACGATGAGGCTATATTACGATCCAGAGTATGCCGTTGCAGGCCTGGCATTGCTTGTTGCGCTGTGCTCCTTTCCGTATCTTCGAAGGCTTCGTGTAATCACCCGTGCCAAGAATCCACAGCAGGATGGGCTCACATACGAGGATGAAGATGGAGCTGCAAATGAAGACTCAATAGCTCGATTCTCAAACAAGGCCCAATTTATTGCCATATTTGTTGTCGCACTCTCAGCAATTGCACTCTCGTGCGCAGCTGCCATTTTCACCGCCGTCAACCATAGATTTGAACCTGGGTATTCTGGGATACCTCTGTTGGGGTCATGGTGGCTGTTCTTTGCCTGGGTAAGCCTTCATAGGAGAAAATCTGGGTCTCGAAGCTGACGAATCTAGATACTGCTGTCCTTGCAATTTTTAGTCGCGTCGCGAGAAGTTGAGCCAGTGACGAGATTCAACAGCGTAACATCGAGCCTCAAGACATGTCTCTTAATCATTGGTATCGCTTCAGTCACTCTTAACGGAATCCGCGGCTTCTATTACGTCGAACGAGACAGGCATTTCATTACTTCAATCTTGATATGGACTCAAATTGGCGCGGCAGTCGCTTTGATGGGAACAATCGCTTCCATCAAACGGCGCCCTGATGTGTTTGGCCCAGATGGGAAAATCGTCGACTCGCAGAGGACACTCAGTCTTTGGTCCAGATATAGCTTCGACTGGCCCATGAATGTGCTTCGGGCAGCAGCCTCGGAGAAGTTTGAGAATTCCGATCTACCCTCAATGGACCATATGGTGAGGTCAGAAAATGCCACTGAGAACTTCAAGAACATCATCTTCAAGGCTGATCGCCTCCCGCTATGGGCACACATCATGTGGAAATTTCGATGGCGGTTCATTTGGATGTGGGGAGCTCTTCTTTTCACAAACTTCTTTGATGTCGCTCCCGCCTTTGCAAACTTGCAGCTTCTTCGTCACCTCGAGACTCGCGAACATTTCGACATCATTGATCCCGTCGCATGGAAATGGGTTGCTGCAATTGTTGCTGCTACGATAAGCTCGCGCTTGGTCGATTCCAGAGTCATGTGGTCTGAGACGGCTGACATTGTTGTCCCGATGAGATCAACTTTAACCGGAATGATGTACGAAAAATTGATGAGAATGGAGGATTCGCTTCATATCCCCAAGGAAGAGTCTTCGGATCCAGACGCTAAGAAAGCCGATGATGGGAATGAGCAGGAGCAGCAATCAAACATGAGATCACAGCAGGACATTGTCAATATGTTCTCAGTCGACTGCGACGCAATCGCAAGATTTGGATCTCAGAGTGGGCAGTACGTAAACTGCGGAGGACAGTTTACTATAATTACCATCTTCTTGCTATATCTTGTCGGCTGGCAAAGCCTGTGCGCCGGAATGTTGGGAATTTTGGTCCTCTTTCCAATAAACCGAGCTCTTGCTTCACGATACGGTGGCAACCAAAAGATTCTCATGAAGCTTCGTGACAAGAGGTCTACGATAATCACAGAGGCTCTCCAGGGAATCCGACAGATCAAGTTCTCCGCAATCGAAACCCAATGGACGGAGAAGATTGAGAATATTCGTGAGGAGGAGCTTTCGATGCTCTGGAGGACGAGAATCAACAACATTTACATGGCGATTGCTTCAGAGTTTACTCCCATCGTCTTGACTTCGCTTTCTTTAGCCACCTATTCGTACATCAACGGAACACTGCTGCCTTCAGTCGCATTTACCGCCATTACTCTATTCATGTTCCTCGAAGGTATCGTGGGCCATATTCCACTATTGTTGGTTACGGCCATCAATGCCAAGGTGAGCTGTGACAGAATCGACAAGTTCTTTCGCGCCCCGAACAAAACGGAGAATGTCCATCCGGGCCCTGCAGTGTCATTCCACGATGCGACCGTCACGTTTCCATTTGGTTCCGAAGATCCCACCGACGACCGCTTTGCTCTGCGCAAGATCAACCTTGACTTTCCCAATGGCTGCCTAAGCGTTATTTCTGGACCGACTGGGTCTGGAAAATCACTTCTCCTTTCAGCCATCTTGGGTGAGGCGGAGGTCTTGAGTGGTTATATCCAGGCCCCAAAAGCCCCTTCTCCAGAGCACAGATTTGATAGCAAAGCAACGGCTGCTAATTGGATTCTTCCTACGGCTGTTTGTTTCATTTCCCAGACTCCATGGATTGAAAACGCTACAATCAAGAACAACGTCCTCTTTGGCCTCCCATTTGACCCTATTAGATACGAGAAAGTCCTTGATGCTTGTGCTTTATCCCGAGATCTCAGTCTGTTTGAAGACGGTGATGAAACCGAGGTTGGAGCTCAAGGAGTAACTCTGAGCGGTGGACAGAAGTGGCGACTGACTCTAGCACGCGCATTATACTCGAGGGCCGGTATCATGATTATCGACGACGTCTTTAGCGCTCTTGACGCACACGTTGGAAAGCATGTATTTGCAAACGCACTTCTAGGCGAGCTCGCAAAGGGCAGAACTCGAATTCTAGTCACTCACCATTCGTCGCTATGCCTTCCGCGTGCGGACTACGCAGTCCATCTCGTCAATGGAGTTGTCGAACACTCCGGCTCAGTAGAGGAGCTGCGACGCACTGGTATCCTGGAGCACATAATTGAAGCAGATGAGGCTGAGGAGGCTCACAAAGATGTGAACGCAAAACCAGGACAGCTTGCCACAACCCCGGCGCTGGATTCGACACCCAAGGCTAAGGCGGCTCCTAAGAAACTTGTTGAAGACGAGAAGCGAGAAGTTGGCAGAGTTAAAACGGCCGTCTATGCTGGATACCTCAAAGCTTTCAGCGGAATCCCTTTCTGGTCTTTTCTTATACTTCTATTCGCTATAGCCCAAAGTCTCACACTTGGCCGTACATACTGGATCAAAATATGGGCCAGTTCATATGAGCAAGTCGACAACACTATGCACGTTATGGTCTATCAGTATAAGAAGACGCTGCAGACACAATTATTCAGCCAGCCAACGGACTACGCGAACGCAACAAATGTAGCTACCAGTTTTCAAGGCGAGACTCAGGCTAGAAGCCTCTGGTTCTATCTTGGAGTATACTGCTTAATTTCGACAATCTCCGTCTTGATATCCGTCAGTCGTCTCTACTGTGTTTACACCGGTTCACTCCGTGCATCGCGCAAGATTTTCCAGGGCATTCTGCGCAGCGTGCTTCGAGCACCCCTCCGATGGCTAGATACTGTGCCGACTGGAAGAATTCTGAATAGATTCACGGGCGATTTCACTAGCATGGACTCTTCGTTGGCTACAAACTTTTACTACTTTGCCACGGTGACCTGGGAAATGCTTGGCATATTGGTGGCAGCTCTTTTTGTTTCGCCATTCATGATCATCATTGCCATCATTCTTCTCGTCGCATGTGCTTACTTCGCTCAACAATACATGGCCGCAGCACGAACTCTCAAGAGACTCGAATCTACCAACAAATCTCCCGTCATCTCTCACTTTGCATCATCGCTCAGCGGTCTATCAACCCTCAGAGCTTTCTCAAAGGCACCCGAATTTACTCAGAGGATTTTCGGTCTTATTGATGACTGGGCAGCTTGCAGTTGGTACATCACCGCCTTTCGGATGTGGCTCATGATTCGCATCGGCATTACGGCTTCCATGTTTGCTGCCGTAATTGGCGTTTTCGTTGTTACCACGCCCAATATCGATGCTAGCTTAGCCGGCTTTGTCCTTTCTTTTGCATTGAACTTTGGACATGCCATCAACTGGGGCATCTCTGTGTCTACTCAGACGGAACTTGATATGAACGCCACGGAGCGCATCTTTGAGTACCAGAATCTCGAAATCGAAAACCAGGGTGGAGAGGAAGTGCGCGCAAGCTGGCCTGAGGAAGGAAGAATAGAGGTTGAGAAGCTGGAAGTGGGCTATGCGGAGGGCTTGCCTTCTATTCTAAAGGGCTTGAGCTTTACTGCCGAACGCAATCAGCGGATTGGAATCGTGGGTAGAACTGGTGGAGGTGAGTTTGATTCAACTAAATCCCTATATGAGCTGACCCCGAGCCCACTATTCACCCATTTTCCCCTTTCCATTCAACGGACATGATGTTCTGACATGAAATAGGAAAATCAACCTTATCACTGGCCCTCTTCCGCTTCCTTCAAACCAGGTCCGGCAGCATTACTATTGACGGCGTCGATATTTCCAAGATCAAACTCTCGGATCTGCGCACCCGTCTGGCCATTATTCCACAGGACCCTTTCCTATTTTCAGGCACTATTCGCACGAACCTCGATCCCTTTGGCCAGTTTAGCGACTACGAACTTCAGAAGGCCTTGATGCGGGTTCATCTCATTTCCTCAAATCCAGGCACACCAGCTCCTGAGACCGTTCTCGACGAGCACTCAGTTTCTTCTGCTCCCACCGCCACCGAGAATGATTCAGACGTAAACTCTGCTCTTTCGCTTTCGTCTCCGGTCGCATCTGGTGGCTCTAATCTGTCGCAAGGCCAGAAACAATTACTGTGCCTTGCACGTGCGATTTTGTCACGTCCAAAAGTTCTGCTCTTGGATGAGGCAACGTCGGCTGTCGATATGGAGACTGATAGACTGATTCAGGACTCCATTCGTCAGGAATTTTCGGACTCGACACTACTTGTTATCGCCCATCGATTAAGCACTGTAGTTGACTTTGATCGGATATTGGTGATCAAGGATGGTGTGACTGCTGAGTTTGGTACGCCAAAGGAGTTGCTGGAGATTGAGAACGGTATATTCAAGGAGATGATTTCTCACAGTGGTGAGAAAGACGAATTGGTGAGGTTGATTTCGGCAAAATAGACACTTCAAAGCGCCCAGGTGAATATTGAGAACCTTGGGACTTATAATTAGTAATGCATATGGTAGAAAAGGGTGCTCGGATAGAAGTAGGAGATTTGCAAGTTTTGGAATACTACCAAGCGCGGAAAATATAATGGAATACGAAGGTCTCCTAGAAGTGTCTAATTCTCCCAATGTGAGTTATTCTGTATAGTGATTAAACTAATCCGTCATATAAGTATGTTAAAACGTTGATTGCTCAAGCGGTATGAGCAAAGAGAAGGTCCATGCAACACTCAGCCAAGAATAAGCCTGTAGATTGACTTTGAAGTCGATCAAACTAGAAATACTTGAACAGAAAATTCCACCCAAACCACCCAAATGTACTTAAGGGTGCATCGGGTAGGTAAATAGTGCCATGATTAGTATAATGGTAAATGTAGTAGCATTGCATTCAGATAGAACTATCCAAAGGGGAGAAAATACCCCTAGCTATTAGTGAACTCTTAACACAATGCCGAGGTATCTACTCTTCTGCATACGTTTGGGCATATAATATCTGACCACGCAAAATTGGATCACCGTGAAATATTGCAACAGAAACCTCTCAGGCTCATTCGTTGTATTTAAGATGAGAAATATCCAAGGCATTGCTATTTGAAGATTATACTATATAGACTCGAATTCAGACTACAAGTTTCACCCTTAGCTCTCTGTCTTTATATCTTAGTCGAGAGCAACAATTGTGAACCATTCCTCCTGGGCGCTGTCCAGGTCAATAAACGCACCGCCACTGGGGCAAACATCAGCGGTGAGTGTTTGTGCGGCATAAGACTAGGTTGAGTAGTGTTAGCGCACCATAATACTATAGAGGCCGTAGAACTTACAACACAGGATTGTTCATCCGGAACAGCTACAGTCACCTGAGATTTGTTAGTATTACGTAGTAACTAATATCGTGAGAAATTTACCAGGTTAAGACCATAGGTCTTTCCGTCTTCCGTTGCGTTGACACCGTCAGCGACGTCTGTGGTAACAGACTGGGCATCAACAGATGAGAAGTTGATCTGCGAGCAGAGCTTGGTAGCCCAGTCGACCTTCACTTGATCATCGAGGTCAGTGATGGACTGAGGAACGTTGTTCTTCTATCCAGGAACAGGAAAGCAAAGCTTCTCGTTGGCTGCCGAAGCAGTGAGAGCAAGGCCAAGAAGAGCAAATGCAGCAGTTGAGAATTGCATGATGAAGACGTGCAAGGGATTACAGCACTAGGTCTGACAAAAGTAAGAAGATGGATGATGATTATTTTCACGATTTATTTGGCATGAAGGCTATATATACCTAAAAAATTTAGCAATTTATTGATTATATTCACATTCGGGAGATGAATTGCTCCGATTCATCCAATTGTCATGACATACATTCACCATTGTGGCCAAACAAAGCCGTCAAATGCAACCATATGTAATCGAATACTACCTACTTATTTAAAAAAGACATTCATGTCTGATGAAGAATGGTACGTATGTAAGAGGAGCGGACGAAGTATACTTCTCTTTAACCGCCGCCGCCTACATCCAGCCCCAACTATGGGAGACCTCACGACCGAGTCGTACGAGCTTCATTACCAGCCAAATATTAACCTCTTTGCTATACTTAAACACTAATTACCTTCAATGTTTAAACCTCCGACATGCAATGATAAGTCTGCTACATAACTTTGTTTCTTGTCGTTCTTGCGCTAGGATCGGGGCCAATGTAGTGCTGGAAAACTACGAGCTTGTCCTCAGGCTTCACCGTGAGATTCCGCCAAGAAGGCAAGACTTTCCGAAAGCAGTGAGATTTGCCTAATATACTAACTATATCTTATGCTTAAAAAGGCAGATGTTCGCTTTCTACAGGACGCATCCGTCTTTCACGGGTTACAAGGTTTAATGCAGCGTGCCCTGGTACATGGCACCTATGGGAAGGTCTATTTTACGAGAAAATCCAGAGACTTTCCGTTTACAAAATATCGAGAAATTGTAGTCATAAATCACCCCGATATAGCAGGCTAGTTTCGCGTTTGATATTGTTGTAAATAAGATGCAATGCAGCTTGATCGGTTGATATCAACATCATCAACCATACATGTCCGGCTAATGTGTCCAGAATATGTCGTACAACTATGCATTCAGTTGTGACACTCCAGTCCCGTAAATAAATCGGCCCGATGCTTGGATGTAGGAATTGCAACCACGGTAGAGATTGATTTGTCGTTACCACGGGTTCAGACATAATGTCTCATTTATATCCGTGGACCTATTGGGCGCCTAATGTAAGAAAAGTATTATGTAAACGAATTAGATTTCACGAAAGTCGGCCATTCCATTGGTAAGGAAATGTGCATACTCGCAGTCTGGCCTTCAACACCGCCAATAATCGACTTTTGGGAAGGAAATACTTGTGCCAGAGGTGGATCCAACGGGGTAAGAATTGAATGGTAATAATTTTTTATTCATTATTTGCCATTATATTGCAAACTACGACTGTTGTATAAATAGTTCTATAATGTGTTTGTTGTGGCTTTTGGCGATATAAGCGTTGGCGCCCAAGCCTCGTAGCTAGTTCCAGCTTTTTCATGGCAAGAGCTTCTGAGTGAAACCACTGAAGAGTTTATTCATAATAAGAAAAGAGATGATAGATTACTCTGATGGTTAATTAGAAAAGATAAGGATAGCTGCTACTTTATCTATTGCCTATGGCTTGGGACTTGTCAAAGTCAATAATAAAAGACATTTAGTGAACTTGTGGGGTGCACACTGTGAAAGATCTCATATACATATAATTGAAGGCCATTTTGTGTGTTTGTTTATGTTGTCTTTGTCTTAGTATTAGTAAGTCTTATTACTATTATGAAATTGCATTGTATACTATTACTAACTTATATGAAGGTAATGAAAGTGCTAGCAAGTTGTATACAGGTACGTATACAGGTACATATACATTAAATCAAATACCCTTTCCTTTGCCATCGTCCTTCCCCTTGCCTTTTCCTTTACCATCATCCTTTCCCTTTCCTTTACCATCATCCTTCCCCTTCCCCTTGCCATCATCTTTACCCTTTCCAAGTCCTCCAGTCGTGGTAGATGCTTCGTCGTCGTATGGATAAGCTTCCACGGGATAAGCTTCGGCGCGCTCAAAGTCTCCAGTAGCCACGTTGCGCGCGTCTACTTCCGGATTGATGTCACCCAGCGATTTTGCCAGAGCGCCGCTGGCACAGGCGGCCACAAGGAGAGCGAGAGATGCCTTCATGTTTGTTTATATGTGTAGAGTTGTATGTCCTCGTTCCTTTGCTGTCACGTAGAAAGATGTATTGAAACAAATATGGCCAAGCACATAATAGACTGGCTGTTCAATTTATATACCAATGTAATAGCGACCACAACAAGGAATTGAGCACGTGCTAGCATCCATGCCAAGTTGAGTCGAGTTACTCAACGTGGTCTTATGTCGTTACTGGTGACGAAGCATTCCCACCTGCAGCTTATTTCCTACGCACAGATCACCTGTAGGCAGGCATTGAGTTGGAGCATGTTGGGGATGGCATCACTCCTTACGGAGTACGGAGTTTATAGATAGATACGTTGCAAACTTCAAAAGAACGGTGAGGACCGGCCATTTCCTAAACAAGTTGTAATATGCCAACATACGCATGAGAGCAGCCACCCCATCACAAAGCTCTGTCACTTTGGGCAGCAAAGGGTGTACTCGTGGAGCTAGGAAGCATAAAGATCATCTCGATACGAAGCAGAGTGATTGTCAGGAAGGGCCACGAACAGAGATCGGGCTTTGTACCCGGGGAGTTGCTTGTAGCACTAGGGCGGGACGCTCGTATTTGATCAGGTGAGATTTCCAAGGTTCTCTATTGATAGAGTCTTCATGTGGTAACAACAGCCACTTTCTATTGGCTTAGGTGGTCGTAATTCTAAGCCATGCCAATTCTAGTACTTGCAAGGTTCAAAGTAAGGTTGTTTCGATGCACATGAATCTGACAGATGTGCGGATACGAGACTCGTACAGCAGTTGTCATACATGAACAACCCCTCAGGGCCACTTTACTGGCTAGTTCTCTGAGCCTCACTAAAACGCCTAAAACCCGACCTAAAACGCCTAAAACGCCCGGGCAACTGCCGATGTTTCTGGACAGATCAACAGATTCGTACATCGATTTTAGGCATCCCCAACATTTTTAGAATCGAAACCTAAGTCGATATTATTCTTATTAATTATCGTATTAAAATGACACATATACACAACTCAGAGATAGCTGTGGCCTACAAACAGGGGTGTTCCTAATTACAGCACACGCGGCAACGTTACCATGAGCTAGGCAAGGTAATGTAGATACATGTAGCCTTTTCTTTTATGTACAACCGTGATTCAGTTTTAAACCTCCAATATATGCCAACCACCTCTCAACGGCCGCACAGTCATGTTGCCAAGAGCTCAGTTTATCCTACGAAAGAGCCATTGACACTGAATTACTCATCCACGGCGTTATTCTTGAAGTTGAAGGGACCAATTTTTGACATATACATTCAATTCTTGGATAGCTAGGGAAGCAAGATGAAGTTGGTCATCATTCCCAATATACTCCCTTACGCAGCTGTGACTTTGGCCCACCAGCAGCAAATTCTTTCCGGGGATGCTTGCTCTTCGGCTTTACTTCAACTCCCGCATTCTCAACAAGAACAGTTACAAGGATACAGATACTTTGATCAGGATCACTTGAATGCTGTCTCTCTCACCAATTCATCATCTCCATGGACATCCCAAGACAATTGCCACAACAGTACTGAAACATTTTGCGTCTTTTCATCAAAACCCTTTGCAAGTGGTAGAGGCATATCCATTATAACAACATCCGATCGCGTTGAGAATTTTCAACAACTACCAGCATTTGTTGACAAAGATGCGTTATCAGGAGTCAATGAGCAACCGTCACCACCGTTCGAAGAAAAGGAGCTCCCTGGGAGAGGGCGTGGCCTCATTGCGAATAAGACGCTGCATCGTGGGGACAAGATATTTGCTCATACCCCCATCTTGATGCTAGACGGTGAGATTTTTGGAGAGCTAGAAACGGAAGAATGGCTGGAGCTGGAACATGCAGCCGTCAACAATCTTCCTCCCAAAACGAAGAAGAAGTTTTCGGCACTATATGGCAGCCCTGTAACAGATCCAGTGAGTGATCGGATTGACACCAATGCTTTTGTACTTGACCTGCATGGGTTCACATATTACGCCGTGTTCCCTGAGACAGCTGTAAGTGGATGCTCGGTATAATGCCGAAGCAAACGAACCATCAGATCTAACAACCAGCAGCGTCTCAACCATGATTGCCGCCCCAATGCGGCCTACTTTTTTGACAAAGAGACTCTTACACACTACGTACACGCTATCACGGACATTGCCCCCGGTACCGAGATTACCATCACGTATATCGATCCTCATATGTCACGCGAGAACCGCCTCAAGAAGTTATCCTCCCTCTGGGGATTTCGTTGTTCTTGCAGCTTATGTAGCCTTCATTCAGACCTGGCACATGAGTCTGACGAGCGCCTCGAGCAGATTAATACCATACGTGAGCGTCTGGAGGACTGGGAATCTGCGCCTCCACAAATAGCGCTGGCGCTTATTAGTCTTTATGAACAAGAGCGTATGCACGCTTCCTCTAGTTCAGCATATTGGTATGCAGCTATGGCGAGCTGTGCGGAGGGCCTGTATTGGGACACGATACAATATGCGCGACTGGCGATCGAGTTGGGGATGTTGGACTACGGATTTAAGGATGAAGACTTTCAGCTCATGAGGAACCTAGCAAAAGAGCCAGAGAAAGAGACATGCTGGTTAGCGCGACTAAAATAAACTGATCTATATTGAACATTCTGATTGATTCAAGAAGCTACTCAAATTTGCGATAGCATTGTCTGACCATGGACTCTGTATTCTGCCTTTAGTTTGTTCATAACACTCTCTTTACAGGCCTGAAAGCTCAAGATCAGTCTTCAAAAAGATGTCGACCGGTTGGAGATACCGAAATATGTTGATTGGCAATTACAAGAAGCAAGTATCTAAGACTAGATGGAATAGACAACCCACGGATAAGATTTTGTTCCTCCTCAAGTAATCATCAGAATAAACCAGAAAGAAGCATTATATCTCTATGAAGTTCATATGATCCCCAGTATAAAAAGTCTCGCTACACTGTCTCGACGCCATTATTTTGAGCAGGATCGTGGGCTAATTCGCGCCTCATGTGATGAAACTTGGCGAGAAGTCGCTGGGCGACCTTGTTCAATCGCCAGCGAGACGCAGAAAATCCAATAAAGATGATCAAAATTGATATTCCAATAGATGCTGGGACTATAGGGCGCATAACTCTATTAGTTCGTTATTTCCAAACTAGCAATGCCTTGATAATGAGATCTAGTATAGACAAGCTGGCGAGTAGCCATTTGCTATGTAACGTTAAGATAAAGCTATTATAACTCACACGTAATTTTTGATACATAGCCTAACGTTAAACCGTCGCTGCCGAACTCTTTAGCAGGAATAGCGAAGAAGGCAGCGATGAAAGACAGAGGTAGCTGTTGGCCATTTGTTGTCAGCATTGATTTATATTGAATATCCAAATTGCATTTGTCTCCCTGATCTCTCTGTGTAGACGTGTTAAAGGGATGAAGGGGTAGGCAGCATATGGAAATGTCAGATGAAAAAAGACTCACAAATACGATGGTAACAATCGTAAACACCATCAACGTTTTGCTCTGTTTCCCAGCCTCAAGCGTCATTAAATGTGATTGCTCAGCCTGAATACGGGCAGTTCGGGTATCAATAATGTTGTTTTGCTTCTGTTTCAAATCAACGAGGCTGCTCAACTATAATTCCTATCGTATTAGCTTGACGACTAATTTATCTTTCTGTCATGGTGTATATTTCACCCAAAATGCCATAATACTTTTCCAATTCTAGGAGGGGTGAGGGGGGATTGACACCAAAAGAAGAAAAGGGTGACGAACTGCATCATTGGTGGTTTTAGCGCGCTTAAGCATTTCTTGAATCTGGGTAGAATGTCGAGTAACGGTACGAAGTGGAAGGTTATTTTCCTGATGACCCAAGCCCCAGATTTTACTCTGGGAAGAGTAACTACGCTTCTGGAAATCCGAATCAGAAGTCAGTGCGCGTGCAACCGTGGACGAGGTATCGATGCCGGAGTAGTCGCTGTCGCTAAATCTGTCCTGAGCCTCTTCCGGGTGGTATCCCTTCGTCTTCCTTCTTCTAGAAACCCCTCGATAGTGCAACTTGGCGTCAAGAGTTTGGGGCTGCATATTGTCGTTTGAGTCGGAATCGCATTGTTCCATGGCGCGAATGATCCGATCCAGCGCTTTGAGGACTTCATTCTGTTCTGTAAATACCTTTTGCATCATTTCCAGCTCGTCTTGAATGTCCTTGATCTGGCTGAGAAGGGTAATTTCTCTAGTTATATCAAGAACATAAAATCGACCAAACTTCTCGAGCAGTTTTCTGAGGTGTTTCTTCCATTCTTGTTCACCGTCTCTTGTCTCTGGAATCTTCGTTTTTTCTTCCTTGTTGACCTTCTCTAGAACCTTAATATCATCAATATTTGGAATTTCTGATTCCAGAGGATAGGCGCGATATTTGTGGCAAAGTCCCACGGAGTCTTGAGGAACCTCCTTCTGTTGTTGGAGCCACTGGATGTTGTCCACGATCATGTCGGCTGAACTTTGATAAGGATCATCTTTTTCCAATTTGTTTTCAAGCTTCGTCATCTCTTCAAACTTATCCAAAATCTTGGTGCGAGTTTGCATCAAGCCATTAAATCTGTTAAAGAGCAATGTTTCTTCGTTCATCTGCACCATGATGATGCAAGGTTGATTAGCTGTCTGCAAAATACTATCTCGCATCCGAATGGTTGGAAAAAGAACTTAGCGTATAATATCACTAATAGAATTTTCATAAACTTCTGCAAAGTTTTAAGCTTCCCTCCTATATCTATAAATACCCTACCTTTTAAATACTTAACTACTAAAAAACTCCCTTTTATTTAACTAGCTATTAAATAAAATAAACTTAATTTTCTCTTTTATAGTTTTATTTAAGTACTTTAGAAAGATAGTAATATATATTAACCCTTTAAATAACTAAAATAAAATAAACTTTATTACCCTTAGACCTATAATAGTTTTTTAATTTTAAAAAAAATAACTCCCTTAAGCCTAAGAATAAGAAAAATTATAATTTCTTTTTTATTTTTAAAAAAAAGAATACTTTAAAAAAGCCTTTAATATAAATAAAATACTTATATTTAGCTTTAATAAAGTAAAACTAAGTATAATAATAATAATTAACTTA
>MDJU01000245.1:0-43333 GCA_001721665.1 Trichoderma pleuroti
AACATCATACACCATGCATCATACCTATCTTGATATCTCATAGCACCTATTGCCACAAGGCTCACACAATGTCCTGCATATCAACAACCGTCCTCCTCCTTCTCACCATCCTCGCCTCACCCATCCTTGCCCCTATTCCGAACATGGATGGTGGTCACGCAGATTTGCGTAGTCGATTTGCTAATGCACGCGGGTTCATACGCGGGCTTGGCCTGGCACTCGTTCTCTGTCCGTCCATGCTGCGCTCGAGGCCGCGTTTCGTCCCGGACCCGTGGCTGCGGCCTTTCTCTCCCATGTGTCTAGCCGATGCGTTGGCGACAATACGAGAGATACAAGGTATCGTATCAGCTCCATGGTGGGTTCCCTACATCTTCTCCTTCTTGTACAAGGGGGTAGATCTTGATTCGTCTGTGTTCTAGACTCCCCTCGACTGGTGTCTTGAGTCTTTGATGCCCGAGTCTGGGAATATGCCTCTCGTTTGATCCAAGCGTTTCCTTCTTCTTCTTCTTCTTTTCCGTTCTCGCTGGTGACGTCGCTGGGACCCCAGAGTGAAACGAACAACAGAAAAGACGACGACGATGGCGACACCGGCGACGCGGCAGCTCCTGGAGGAGTACACCGGCAAGGTGGTGCCGTACACGTTCAATGGAGGGTTCGTGTGCCTCAGTTACGCCATTAGCCTGGTCGGCACCGGCACGACGCTCGAGTTGATTCGACGGAGAACTTCACACAGAGGAAAGCACAATTTGTACGGATGAGTCTTGTACCTTTTTGGTGCTGGGCCGCCATGTAGCTGACATCGAGAATCACAGCTTCTTACTAGTCGGCGCTGCCATTGCAATGGGTGGCATTGCCATCTGGTCCATGGTACGGGACAACCACAAGTCTTTTCAGTTTCAGTGCATGCACAGCTTGCTAACATGGCCATGTTCACGAGACAGCACTTCATCGGCAACCGAGCCATCTACATGCTCAACGGCGAAGCAGCCTTCCAAATCGCCTACTCGACCGCCCTCACCGTCGCCTCCCTCCTCGTGCCCATCCTCGTCCTCGTCCTCGCCTTTGTCGGCGTCAACGGCAACGGTCGAATCCGATGGTGGCGGATTGTCCTTGCCGGATTGCTCTCTGGCGGCGCCATCTGCGGTATGCACTACCTCGCCGACGCCTCCATCAGCAACTACCGGGGCTCATATCGCCTCTCCTACCTCATTGGCTCCGTCGTCATCGCCGTCCTCGCCAGCACCACGGCCCTCACGCTCTTCTTCGTCTTTGAGAATACCTGGAGCAGCGCCTGGTGGAAGAGACTGGGCTGTGCCATGGTCCTGGCCGGAGCCGTGTCTGGCATGCATTGGTGCGCCGCTGTTGGGACGAGCTACACCCTCCTGCACAGCACGCCTAGCAAGGGGGTCTTGCGCAAGGATGCAATGGTTGTCGTGATTTGCCTGGTACGTCTTTTTCCAAACTCTGGCGGACGCCAAATGAAGGCTGTTTGAAGGCCGTCGAAGCCGACTGAGCCTAATGACACATGTAGTCCATCACTGCCGGTATTGTCATGACCGGCATGGCCATCTATTCGAGCTGGGTAAGACGAGATTACGCCAGCAAGTCGCAACAAGTCGTCCTGGCTGCCGGTGTATTTGACGACAAGGGCCGCATCATGGTTTCTCAAGACGGATACTTGCCTAGCGAAGTCGTGACAGACACGTACTTTACAAAGGTCAGTTGCTTCTTCTTCTTCGTCCCAAAAGCTCGCACAAAACTGAGACCAAGTCTTTTTTCGCCAGTCCAACGACGACGTCTTCAACACCAGCCACCCCCTCTTTCACTGGATGTTTCGTGCTTCTCGCAACTGGGACACCATAACCAAAGTCATGACCAAGATGACCAGCCACGTTTCGCTTCTCGCCCAGGAGCGCAACATTGGCAGGGCAGGCGTTCGACTCATCAGCGACGACGGTGAGCTTGTAGACGAATACGATACCATTCTGCGCGAGTTGTTCTGCGTCACTGCGGACGCCCTAGCCTCCAAAACCAAGGAGACTCTTGCTGGTGTGGGAACATTGTGGGATGAAATTTTCGTCACGGGAGAGTCATCAACGGTTCAACGACTATTCAACAATGACAAGCCCGGCTTACAAAGCGCCGTGGAAAAAGGCATCCACCAGAATGGCCAGGAGTACGGCCGCGGTTCGCTCATGTTCCTCGTTCGTAGGGTTGACAGCAGAAAGGACGTGGTGAGGCTCGAGGCTTCAGGGTTCCGCTTTGTAGAGATTCACCAGGTCGCACCGTTTATTCGATCTACCATGCGCATCAAGACAATCGACCTGGAGGCCCGTCTACACAACATGGCCAACCAGAGGGACAAGACCCCCATGCTATCTCCCGGCTTCCACGTGGGCATGTTTGCCGTCCGCGCCCGCCTCGACAGGGGCGGCTTCGACGTGCTCGCGCAAAAGACAGCCCGCAATCTGCTCCCCTCTGTGCCATTGCCCGTGAGCACTCTTGATGCTAGCAATGCTAGTTTTCTCAACGGCCTCCGAGGCCTACCGCTCTCGACTATTCTGCTCAAGCTTCAGAGCCACCAGCCTGCTTCTGCTCAAGATCGCATGTTTGTTTCGATTCTTCAAGATGCCGTTTTCTCACTGCGAGACTCTCTCAACGACGAAACATTTGACAACGCTACGCTCTTGCCCAAGGTGGTGCAGCTCCCATGCGCTCCCTCTACCACACAGGGCAAATCTCTTTCCAAATGCATCCTCATTGCTTTCCAACTCGTCCTCCCCATCCATGCCACTGTGCTCTCGCCCGATTGCGAGTTTACCCCTCTCAACTTTTTTAAAATGCGACAACTTACATACGAGGGTTCATCTCACAACATTGAGTTTTCCCACATGGTCCATCGCGACATGTCTTCGACAGTACATGAGCTGTCTTCACCTCCACAGCGGTTTAGCGCCGCAGCCCAAGTGAATAACAGGTTATTTTCTCGAGCTGTAGGCAAGGTCAGGAATCACCTGCCGGGTCGCAAAAGACGTGCGACGGCCCTTGCATTGACGCCTACGAGGAGCCAGGAGCAGCTGTCAAAGTCAGTATCGCATCCCAGCTCGATATATAATGGTGACGACGGAAGCTTCTATGATGCTCGAAAACTCTCATCAGCAAGCCAGTCCCACCCAGGAAAGGACTTTCTCAAGGATCAGGGTACGAAATTTCACGTCTTTGGCGGCATCATGGTGTCACAGGAGGTGTCAATCAATGTGCAAGATGTAAGTGACAGCAAAGTCTCATCCCTCCCTCTCCTCTTCTGGAAGAACCTTTCTAACCGCTGCTTTCCAAACACAGAACCAAGAAGACTCAAATGCTCCAGAGCAACAGGGTTCAGAGCTCAAGCCTATTCGGCCCCGAGCCGATGCCCAAGGCAAGATGGAAAGTTTCTACACTGCCACTGCGACAGGCGAGGGCGGCTTCGCTGGCCAGGGGAAGCAGGATGAGTCTGCTTTTGTGGATGAGCTGCTCGCCCTGAGTATGCAGGCGGACAAGCGGGCGGCTGCGTAGTTTTTCTTTTTCCTTTTCTTTTGCGTTATTTCTGTTTTACATACTAATGATTGGGCGATTTTCTCTACTTTCTGATATGATGAATTCAGGGGCTATCGGCGTTATAACGGTGTTTGAGCGAGTCGTATTGGAACCATGATTTGTACAAGAACCAACTATTTGGTATCTGAGATATCCTACAAGTGCTATTTTTGTATTTCAGGTTTCGAAACGATTGACAGCGTGTTGCGTTTGTGATGATGGACTTGTCTTTTCGTGGACCAGCAGATCCCAGAGTCTATATTCTCGGGAATAACTGACTATCTCTGTGTTTATAGGCGAATTGCAAGTGATAGGATCATGAACCCAGTTAAGCACATGTGTGATGAATCTTGAAACTCCCATGTCATTGGTCTAAAGACTGTCAAGTGGTGATATCTTTCTTTGCCTAATGGCTTAGCTGCATGCATGTTTCTTCAGCGTTGAAGATATGACACATTGCAAATTCCATTACAGTCTTGGATACTTTCCTTTATTTCTTCTCAACCTGTCTTGCTATAAAAAACGGCTGGTCAGTTGTATCGTGATTATCTAGTCGAAGGATTTCGTAATCGGATTCTGCCAACTGCACTCACCACCTTTCCCCCGCTCTACTTCAACTGTCTGCCTCTTCACCACAACACATTAGAAAATAGTCGGCAGAAAGATTTTCGACTGGATCAAGGAAAAGGCTCTTGCCCATCAATCGGCGATGCAGATCCAGAAACTCTCGGAGACTCTTGCGATATTTACTACTGGAATGGACAAAACAACTATCAGATATGCGGCATCGACCGACTTCGCGAAACAAGGCGATCGCTGCAACTTCAACCAAGGCAACGGACTCTTGAATTGTATCGTTCAGGAGGACAACATGGATATCTCTGCTGCGCAATCTTGTGGCAGCTAATAGACAAGAGTCTACTCGACGAATTGCACGATGCGGAGATTTCCATCCACCTGTCTTCGGCCAGCTACTTCACCAACGACTCCGTTACTCAAAATTGGATGTTTGCCCTGCCAGACCGCCGAGAAGAAGCAGTGAAAATCGTCACCAAGAAGCATAGATGGATATATCTTCCGTTGTACAACTTGCAGAAAGATACCGCACTCAGCCGCGATACTTTGTCGGACAAATGTCTCTCATAGGCTAAAGCGCAGCTGAACAAATGCGTCAAACACCATGGTCAGTGTGCAGCCGCCACGAGAGATTTATTTCAACGAGGCTAATTGATGTACGGCTACTAGGACCAGACGGTGATGTTGTTCTTTGCAACGGAAGTGATGTTTCAGCTGGATCTCCGTATGTTGCCATAAGTCACTGCTGGAGACCCAATGGCAAGACCGAGATCAAGTGCCGAACGGTATCCGGCAATCTTTCTTCACAGCTCCATCGAATTCCCCGGTCTTTGTTGTCGCAGACATTCCAAGATGTAGTCGACTTCACCTGTCGACTCAGCGTGCAGATCTTGTAGATCGATTGCATATGCATCATGCAGGAGGACAAACACGACTGGCAAAGGAAGCGCCGCGAATGTTTGATGTATATCATAACGCTTGATTGGCTCTTGCAGCTCATTACGCGAGGTCCAGCCTTGAAGGGCTATACTCCAAGTCTACACCAAAAAGAGAGACTCACATAACTCTCCCATAAAAAGTAGCACACGAGATGATGAAAAGAGACGGCGGCGGGATGCAAAAAGGACCAATCAAAATGATTGATTCGCAAATAGATCCGACATGTCCCTTTCGCCGCAATGCCAAAGACAATTCCGAGTTGCTAAGCTTCGAAGTTCCCTTGAAAAATAGCGAGAGAGATTACTACGATTCTGGCCTCTATTCACCAGGGCCTAGGCCTTTCAGGAGCATCTCGTATCACCTCGAGTGCTGGTATGTACAGCAAACGATCTCATGGGAATGCAACACGATGCTGACTTGCGAATGCAAAAGAAACGAAATGGATAGCTCAATCAAGTCAGATTACAGCAAGGTACTCGAGGGCACGGCCTCCAAGTTCCACAAGGAGAAGCAGGTCACCGCTAGAAAAGACTTGTGGTGGATTCTCGTTGAGCGATACTCGCGGTTCGGAATCACAAATGCCACTGGCAAGTTACCTGCTGTCGCTGCCATTGCAAAACAACTACATATGACCTCGCGGCAGGACAAGATGTATTAAGCGGGCCTCTGGTCCGGTTCCCTCTTTCAAGACATGCTTTGGATCTCCGATATCCAAGGCTATCAGAATCGCGCTGCGAGGCCGAGAAATCCAGATCCAAATGGACTCAAGTGGTGGCCATCTCCAGCTTGGTCATGGGCGTCTGTTCAGGATCCTGTCAAGTGCCTCGGGTCCACAATCGATGCTAGACCAAGTGTGAAGCCTGTGGCTGAGTTTATCGAAATCGAGTGCCGTAATTCGGATGGCGAGGCTTTTATGTGGTCAGATGAGTCTACCTGCTTTCTTACTTTACGTGGCAAGACTGCTCATGCGCAACTCCAAACGACTCTGAGGAGGCCAACACAGGTACTAATTACTGTGCAAGAAGGAGAAACGGGCTGTGGAAGGGCCATTGACTATAACAGAAAACTGATGAAGATGCAAATTTTGATGGCATCGTGGATACTAGAATGGTATGATCTGTTTCCGCAACATTTCTCTGTGCTGCGTTCTGATTCCAATGGTGACGTACAAGCATCTCTAGATGAGGATTTGAGCGCCTCTGAAGCTGCAGACAATGATTCTGAGGGCAACGACTTTGGCTCCCCAGTAGATGGCACCGAGATGGATATCGAGCTGATGGAAGTTGCGGATCTAACATACAAAAAAGACATTGCCATCCACAAGAAGGACTGGTATCAGGCAGTCTTCATGATTCTCAAGGGAAAAGGTCGTGATGATGATCGTCAGTACGAGCGGCTTGGCCTTGTCAAGGTGTCGTATTATACCGATGAAAATTTTGTCACGGCTTTTTGAGGGGCAACTTTGAAACGGCCAACGAGGAATCATGTCATTGCTTAGCTTCACCTTGAAAATCTTGCCAGGACATCTTACAGAAGCTTCAGGTTACCTATGGACGAGTTATTACAGAGCTGAGAGAGACAGTGGTTTCATCTATTGCTCTCGAAACCCACGAGGTCGGTTCAATCTCATCCAGCGACTCTGTTATCTTTAGTTGATTGCTGAGACAGTTAGACTGACCTTGCTGCCAGAGAGGCTTTTAGACTTGAACCTTTGGGGAAATAACCCGCTACTCAACTCTGTCTTGACTGCAATGTTCAGGCCAAAACCGGCCATGTATCTCAGAACAATGATACTGTGAAACTCAAGCGGTATGCCCTCTTTGCTTGCCCTGTTCTCTTCCAAAGTCCACACACGCTGACGCCTCTGAAGCCCTCTTTAAGAGCCGTTGATGACGGTGCCGGTTCAAACCCGGGACGCAAGGATAGACCATATTGTCCGCGAATGGACAGACGAGGACTGGACACAATACTCGCTCAAATTTACAAACTTGCCGGGAGCCAACAACAGATGGGTCATGGTGACAAAACTAGGGGATGATGCAGTAAAGCTACTGCACGACTAGTACAAGCGCAATTACACCAGAACTATTTGTCAAAGGCGAGGAAGTCAACTGACAGACAACTGTCATGAAACCATGGCCTCACCTCAAGACCACCGCGCCGCAGCATTATTTGACCGGAACCCTAGCCCTAACTCTGAGAAATGCAAACACCTCTCGGACCCTCGTTTCAAAAGAAACATCCTCCACCCCGAGGCACCTGCAAAGCCCCTAGCATTACACACTACCGGAAACCTAGATGATCAATCGTTTGTGACGTGGTGTGGCGTGATGAAAGCTCAACGCCCGCCTCACTTCCCAGGGGAATTGTTGCTTCGATTGGGATGGAGAGCCCGGGAGTCCAGCTGCTATCTACTCTGCTGTACGTACCATAAGACCTACGAGGCGCGTGTCTGACTATGAGCGGATCCGAGCTATCCAGGGTTTCAAGTGAGCATAATATCTCTGCTTGACAAAGCTTCGTTCGGGAGCCGGGTGGAAAATAAAACAGAGTATCATCGGTCAAGCAGGCTCGCTGTTCCGATACCTCTTTGCTGGCTGGATGGTAGCAATACTGCCGTCGATATAGGAAAACGAGATTCCTCATTAAACAAAAACGGATCAAAACTATCGCATGCAATGTTATCCATGCTCAATGGTGGATATTAACTCATCCGGCAGTGGAGGAGATAAGATTTCAGTTGGTTCCAGGGATCTAACGGGGCTACGACAGTTAATCCGAAGACGCAGTCTCCAAATGGGTCATGATCATCTGGCTATATCGTGTTCCAAGGCAATGATGAACATGACCGCGGTCTTGATATCTCTCCCGAAATTGGGGAGACCAAGGTTTCGTTTGGTCCTAAGAGATCTAACAGGGCTATTTGGCCAGTCGATTTGTACACACTATCTCCAAAAACCATCGATTCGTTTGCGTTTTTCTCAGCTTTCGACATCTAGCTCTTTTTCTAAGGAGCACATTGTTGAAAACAAAAAGGTTCAATGCCCAGAGGCTATTGAGGTTTATATTTCAACACACACATGTTGCGCGGTCTGCCGACAAGGGAAAGACGGCAGACTGTGGACGCTCTTCTCCAAGCAGACACAGAAAGTAGCAAGACCAGGCTTAGCAACCGACAGACCGACGGAACCGATAGACGATCTGAATCTTTGTTAACGGCTAGGGAACGCAAATTGTCGCTGCCTTTTAAAACCTGACGGAATCCTATCTGGTCTGGTTGAGTCATTGAACGATAAGTTGCGGGCTTGAAGCCAGTTGCGTTGTGCTTGTTGTCGGGCCTTTTTGCGCATTTGAGTTTGGTCTTGAACCTCGATCAGTCATACTTTGTGGCCTGAATCTTCGAGGTTTGACTTGGTCGGCTGTGGCCGATCGGGTTGAGCTAGGGATTGATTCTGGATTTTGAACTACAGGCTCGGGCGTAGCCTTCCTCTGACCTAGCTATTGCAGCATTACTGACCCTCTTGGTAATAAATATAATCCCCATAAGGACCACAGCGCAAGAACAGGCTACGGAATCGTTTGATCAACAAGCTGAGCCCTCGTTCCCTGAGTCACGAGGCATCGAAATAACTACGGTCATTTCATCGCGATACCACGTCTTGATTCTTCTATCTAATTACGAGGAAGTCTTCCTCTTTTATATCTGGAAGCCGCGTCAAGCCCCGCCTAGTCACCAATCGTCAGACTCACAAAATCGTGTCAACAAGACATTTGAACCAAGTTAAACTGCATATGCAGAAATTCCTACAGAATCTAGGAATGGACCAATCGGGGTCCGTAAGAACGCCTATCGAACCGTCTATTTTGTCAAGCATGGACCAAACGACTGCCTCGCAAATAGCGATGGTATACTATACTACTAGACTGGTGTTGGGAGTTGGTGATGCAGATGGGGGAGATTGAGGAAAGGTTGGCAAAGAAACGGCCTGCGATTGCCTGTGGCTGCTGGAAAAGATACGAAAGAGGTATACAAATAGACGCCCGAGCAATTAGTACCTAACCATCGCTCGCCACGGGTGTTTCTGGTCATTGCTTGACACTTGTAACATTGATTTCTTCGTGTTACAAGGCGCTATAAATTATTCTTGGCCTCTATGATCGTAATAGAGCAAACAAAAGGCTTGTGGGGTCCATGACCAGAAAACCCAAAGGTACGGAGCATCTCTAGAAGATACATCTGGTCAGCTACATTTGCAGCATCTGCAAGCTTAGGGACCGAATTGCATCAAGTCTTTCGGCTTCCTCATTTTCCCACCAAGGCATTCAAAGTGTCTCGGATTAACCACGTCGCGGGTCGACGACGCAAGACCCCGTTTTGAACGAACCGCTCTGATCGATGTGAGCATCCAAACGACATCGGGTGTGCACATAACGTTGCACGAAGTACCTTACCATCTCCTCGGTATGGGGCCGTCTAGGCATGGCGCAGGAGAAGCTGCAAGATGGCAGTTCTGTGCAACATTCCCCATATAGAATAGAATACAAGGGACGGGGAGTGTGGTGTTACGTGGATCCACGGATACGCACCTTGGCGGGGATGAAGCATCTCATCGGATCTCTGCCCTTCCGAATATAGCGGTATAGAGCAGGTAGGTAAGATGTACTATCGCGGAGTGATTGGTAAGTGCTCTGGATGATGGACATGACCGGCGCCTCAGGAAAGATGCATCAATCTTCATCAAAAAATGACACGATCGCCTGAACGGAATGTTGAACTGCACGCGACATCTGTTTCTAATTTCTCTCGTCATAGTCGACCAGCATCGGCTTCCAACACAATCTCACCGCTGCTTTCTTTGTAGATGGCCACCCGGCAGCTTGGTTATAAATCGATGATGGAGTTGAAGCTCAAATCTGGACTTTTGCGCCTGGTGCAGGGTAGTATTGCGCCATATCGAACCAAGTCGAAAATGTCTCCCAGCAATGAGATGTTCCAAGAAAGATGATTTATATCCCATGTCACATTTATTGTAGAGAAATATGGATGGAATATTTATCCAGTCTGGCATTCAAAGTCGGAGTGTAGATTGAGGCCCCATCACCAAAGTTTGGCTTGATTCTCGCCGTTCGCCGCCTTGCCTGCAATGTGCCACCACCCCTTTTGCCAGCACGTCGAGAAGAAAAAGAAAACGAAAGAAAACGAAAAAAAAAACACCCCCAAAGTGATGACAGAGATAAAAATTGTAGCCAAGAAATTCCAAATCATCCATCGTTCGCGTGTCATCTTGTGGGCCGATGGAGCGTCCATCGTTTGTACAGGCATCCCATCACATGACTTGCCATGGCTACCTGCCAACGTACTGACCCATGGTGATGATTTCCACACGACAAGCATCACCGGGGATACTCTTAATCTTTCTGTGGAAGGTTTAAAGCTAATAGTCCAAGTCTTCAGACGTCTTTGCGAAGTCAAGCTCAGCCCACGTCTTAGGCGAAACGAGCCCCTTCGCCGCCGTCTCCCTTCCGTTTTCTCTTCCTCTTGCTTTCTCTTCTTCTTTCTTCTTCATGTCTCTCTTCGCTTCCATTTTCTCTTCTTCTTTCTTCTTCCTATCTCTCTTCGCCGCCGTCTCTCTTTCAATTTTCTCTTTTTCTTGCCTTTTCTTCTTCCTTCTTCACCTCCCCTGCTGGCCGAGTATTCCATTTGACGACAAGGCGGCTGATCCAATACCGACTTGGAAGAGCGCTCCGTGATTATCTGGCGAGCAAGGGAACTTTTCAGGGCTCCATGTATCCCAGAGTCGAGAGGAAGAGGCCGCGAGAAGGGATTTGGGCAATGGCCTGGGGCCGTATGACCATACAGAGAGCAACAAAAGTTGGTTGAATGTACGCAAACCGGCAATCTACCGCTCATTAGCCACTGCTGACCTTATCAAGGGTGTTGGAAATGGAATATTTCGAAATTCCAAGATTCGTACCGCCTTGTCCAACATCAAATCTCCATCGACAATGTTACCAAACCTCGATCCCATTTCGAAAATGACTCCCCGAAGACAGCCAAGTCAAAGAGTCTGCGAGACGTGTCTTTGGGCCGTTTGCCGAACAACGGGAATCTTTTGTTTCGGTGCGTAATACCGCGTCGATTGAGAGCCGGTCCGAGTTGCGAATGTTTCCCCGTGCTTTGGCATCGCAGCCCCCTGCCAACCAGATCGAACGGACGTCAGAGTCGCTCGCAATCGTATCAAAAGAATCCTGGGTAAGAGAGGAACGGCATTTGGAACGGAGGAGAATACAAAGGCTAAAGGATGTGGTAGTCAATGTTTTGGATCTGTTCAGGAAAACAAAGAAAATCTCGACGGGGTTCACGGAACACCCTATTTAGCCTGTGGCGACAGGAAATAAAGCAAATGGACATGGAAACCAGCAGTAAAATAGAATTTGGGTAGAAAATAAAATAAAAATTACCCATTCCTTGCGAATCATTCCTTGTTGCGAAACCTCTGCGTCTCCCCATAGTCGACGGTCTGCGCAGCCAGGGGTACACGGGGCAAGGAGACTCGAGTTATCAAATTTGCTCTTCTGTTTCATTTCTCATGCTCTAAATAATTTAATCCATATGGTGTTTGCCGTAGTAATTGCGTTTAGTTGTCAAGGGCGTCGGTTCGTGTAGAATTTCCGAGTATCCACGGAGGTATGCGCCTGGGGTGCCGCCCGCTGCACTTCGCCCACCAACTCGCAGCCCCCTTCAAATCTAGTGCAAAAAATGGATTGGGAAAAGAACAAATGACTTGAAAACATAATTCTCATTGATTTTTCTTGGTGCTCAGAATTGTGGTTGCACCGAATTACTCTGTGGAAGCAAAAGCTGTCAGGTCGCCCCCTGTGCCCCCTATTCCACTACCAGCGGCGCAGGCTGCACAACCGTGTTGGAAAACAAACACGACATTTGAACAACGAAAAAGGCAATCACGGACTTCACAAATGAATAAAAAAAAGAGACTGGGCACTAAGTTTGTCAATTCTCTACCAGGTGCTACAATTTCGAGAGTCAACACCAAAGACTGAGACGGCTACAAATTGCAAAAAAACGAGTCTCGATTCCACCGCGAGACAAAGTGAACAGGTAGGCACCGCGAATCAAACACGAGTCTTCCAGAGATGGAAAAAATGCCAAAAAGGTACACGGGACTTACCATGCCGGTATGCCGTCATGGTAAAGTCCCGTGTACATTAGGAACGCTGTAAATTTAGGTTATTTACCATACCTCCCTGCAAAGATGCAGGGACATCGCGACATGCCGCAGCCATGAGATGCTGCGTACGCTCGAGGCATATCTCCAACCCACCACAAAAGAGAAATGGGCATGGTTCGAGACGTGGCCGAATGGACGACGGTCTCACTACGCATACGACGGTCCTCGTCATGGATTTCCAAAAAATGTACGCAAATTCAAAACTACGCAAAAAGAAAGGACGCGTGCTGGCGGTCGAACACCAGTCTTCCAGAAATGGAAAAAAAGAAAAAGCGTACGTGGGCTTCACCGTAACACCAATTAAGACATCACGGTAAGGTCCTACGCTGACAGGAACTCTGTTACTTTACTACTTAACCCCCTTTCCCTCGCTTGGCGCTACTACACAGCGCCTACCCATTACTTGTATCTCCGTCTTGTTCCTCCTGAACATTCTCTTGCACATCGTGTTATCTTACTGATCGCTCTCGAGGCGGCATGCGCGAAGCATCTCGGATACATCTTTGCCCTCCTATTCGTCGGAACCTCGCTACTCGATTCACAGATGCTGCTGCTTCTCTTCTTCTTGCCGAGCCTCTACCTTCCTTCGCAGACTTTCTCTTCCAACTATTTATTGACCAATCTTCCCCTCCCTCTCAACTCTCTCTCTCTCCTCTCCTCTCCATCCTTTCAAGAGTCTATCCATCAAACGCTCAACACTCTCTTCATCCAACGTACCGTCTCGCTCTCCTCTCTCCATCGTCAACATCAACATCTTTACCATCATCTTTACCATCATCTTTACCAACATCGTCACCAAAATCGTCACCAAAATCGTTACAAGTATGGCTTTACCTTTGTTGCCTTTTATGCACGGTAAAGGCCTGCGTCTGGCCAAATCATCGCCAATGTCCGAACTCACATTGCGTCCACACCACTTTCTGGCCATCGGCTATGTTTTACTTGGACAGTCGGATTCCCCTTGTCCGTACCAGTTCTCAGTTGGTTGTTAACCGCACGCTGGACGGCCGAAGCCTGCAAGGGACATCAGCACCCAGATGCAACCAGGCTCAACTGCGAAGTCGCAGTCTTCCAAGCAGCCCGAGATCAATGAGAATACGCATCGGGAGTCAAGATTATCGATGGAGTGGCGCCTCCGGCCTCGAGGCTCAGGACATGGGCGCCAAACGCCGACCGGTTGCCCGGCTAGTGACCGCCTGCTCCCGAGGCGTCCGTCCAAAGCCCAACGTGCCCAACCCTTGGAGCCAATCCTTATCCCAAAGTTACGGATCGCTTTTGCCGGCTTCCCTTATCTACATTGTTCTATCAACCAGAGGCTGTTCACCTTGGAGACCTGCTGCGGTTATGAGTACGAGCTTGGAGGCAGTGGCTGGGGTGACGGCCAGGGTTAACCCTGTGCCAGCAGATCGTAAGTTTGCTTGACTCCAAACATGACATGGGAAATCACATGGGCAAATGCTGACTCTCTCTCTCTCTCTGCAGTGTGGGTGTCGCCTTATCTGCACCCTTGTGCATGGTAATGTCCCGTGTATGGCCAATATCACGACCTGTACGGGCAGCATTGCCGTACAGGTCAGTGATGTCGAAATCACGCGAGAAGACGAGACGGACGAAGAACGAGCTTGGAGGCAGTGGCTGGGGTGATAACCAGGGTTAACCCTGTGCACGGTAAGGTCCTACGCTGGCCAGGCTCGGCATCAAGCATACATACGATCTGGACAGAGCCTTGGAGCTCTATGGGACGTGATGATTTGCGAGAAGAATGCTGCGATTTTGGTGGAGGGGGCGTGGGTTGATGTGGTTGGGGGTATTCATGTGCAATGTTGATTCTTGCATTGCAGGCTCGACAGATGGGATGGGATAGGATGAGATGGGCGGCGCTGGGCGTGGCCTAGAGCGTCTTTGAGCCTTACAATGGAAAGCATGGCGTTGGCGGGTAATGATCTAATGAACTGAGATTGCTTTCTTCTTTCTTTTTTTATGTGGGATACCTTTCTGTTACGCTTAACTACTATCTGTAATTAAGCCCCTGGCTTATCTGAGAAGAGGCTGTTTTGAAGACCTTTGGAGAAGAGCTCATAGGCCGGGTAATATGCGTCTATAAATCGGATAACCTGTCCTTGGTTATGCCGGCGTTGGGAGCCGGCGTTGGGATCCCCCCTCGTCAGACGAAGATGCTCCTCCTGTTCCAGGCGCTAATTGTAGACGTACTCGGTATTCTCTGAGTCGATGTGGAGAAAGGCGTCAAACAGGCGCGTCACATCATCGTACTCGCCGAGTTTCTGGTTGACGCGGAGAGGGTTGAGAATTGACGGACGGCACAAGACAAGGCTGGGCTCTCTTTGTACTTGTTTCACAATCTTGACCCAGTCAGACACCTTTAGTGTACTCTCTTGTTGGAGGGAAGGGGGAGAAGTACCAGATGACGCAGACTCGTTAAGCACAAGATGCATTCTCTGGGAGGTAGTTTGCAATGAAGACTGCTATTGGTGCAATGTCTGTCCGACTTTACTGCGTGATGGGTTGGATACTGTTGGATAGGATGTAGTTGGTCGGAATACATTGGATTGCCACACCCCATGACTTGTTTCGAGGCCATTGCTCTACTCTTACTGCACCACATCTGTAGATTCGCATCTCTCGTCGACCTTGGGCATCATTCGTATTTCACGCTCACATATCTCATCAAATGGACATGGACATGGATCACGGAACGGACAAGATTGGCTAGTAATGGATAATGTGCTTTCATTGAATTAGGCGCCATTCTTTGCGGCTGAATCACTCTTTGGCATTGCTAGTAAACATGATGGCGTTGCCTCCTTTCTCTGTCTCTGTCTGTCACACTGTCTGTCTGGCACACACGCTCTCTGGCTAATATATACATGATTCCAAACACTCTGCCAAGGATTACAAGCATCTGTGCGCGAGCCTGTCATGTCTGACCGCCGATTCGAGGAGCATCTGGGCTCCAAGAGCACTGTTACAAACCAATACAATTAACATCGACGCACTGGCAGAAGAAGGCTACAGACAAGCATGAAACTTACCAGTTCTCACTCCTCGGGATGGTGGCTAACGCCGCCTCTGGAGGGAACAAGGATCATGCCGCTAGGGCATCGGCGGCTCGTATTGATGCTATCGCGACCTGCTCCGCTGGCGACGCATTGCCAGCCGTCGATGGAGAGAAGATGCGTCGCGGACTTTGCCATCATCTCCATGCAGCCAGGACTGAATGCTGTGGCTGGAGAATCGGCATCGAGGGCCCATCCTACCCCAACGTCGGGGCCGGCTTGTCTGGCGACGACTTTGAAGCTCTCGAATAGGCGACGCTCCAATTCGTCGAGGACTCTGTTATTGGAATGGCAAAGGTCAAGCGTAAATGTTACCTGGAAAGGGATTGTGTTGACAGACGTGTTTGGTGGGACGGTGATGAGGCCGGTAGAAGCCAGGCCGTTGTGACACTGTGCGAAATGGTGGGTAGAAACAAGCCTTGAATTTTGACTCCCAATCCTCCGTCCAGTCCAATTCAATAGCCCTTGTCCAGGCCGACCGATGAGCTGATTTCAATTCAATCTGCTCGTGCCGTCACCCGCAATGCAGCCATCCGTCCATCTGGAGCCCCATCACAGCGTCGCCTCAAATCGCACGTTTTGGCAGACGACGGAGCATCGTTGAAGAGCCATTTAAGGCCTCGAGCAGCAGCATTAATCATTAATCATTAATACAGGCATCGACGAATGGATAAAGTGAATGCATGGTGCCCATCCCCATATTGAGGGCGTCTGCTCTGCTCTACTCTGCTCTGTACCTGTACTCTGTACTCTGTGTTCTGTGCTCTGTATTCTCTGTACTCTCTGTAATCGTGTACTCTCTGTACTCTCTGTGCCCCTGTGAAACAAACTCAGTCGGTGGGCCACGGCGGTCTAGCTGCTGTTGTAGCTCTTGCAGCAAAGTTCTTGTACAAAAATTTGGCTCGGCCACAACACGGAAACAGGGCAGAGTGGCTGAGTGGTCTAAAGCGTTAGACTTGAATCAATCCATTTCGATTCTCGACATCTAATACCTTCGGGTGCGCAGGTTCGAACCCTGCCTCTGTCGGCTTTCATTTTTTTGCATTTCTATTCTAGGTACTCTTGCCAATCTATTCTACTTTTGCCATTCTATTCTGATTCTGGTGCCTCGAAAGATGATGTGCCTGTACGAGAGACAAATTGAGAAAGCAAGAGGCACGACTCGATGCCCTCTGATGACAATCGGTGAGGATTGCAGTATTTGACGTCTCTATGGCATTCTCGAGGATCCTGGAGGTACACGCCATGCTGTTGAAACCATGTACCGATTTGTTTAAATCGCTCCCGGGGGCCGTATACAGTGATATCCAACATACATGGCAGTTGTGAAGAGCCCCTGGGAGTTTTATGCGGCGGATGCTCACCATGCGGAGTGCAAGAGGCGTGGAGCTGTATCGTCGGTTCGTCGAGAAGGGCTTGGATCATCTGTCCATGGTCCGACAGAATGATTCCTTTCATCCGTGGATCGTGTATTGCGCTGAAACTTGTAGACGAATTGAGCTCGACTTGATACACTGACGGACCTTTTCCCGAAATTCGGGTTTCGCATCTCCCAGAAACACCCGAGATCTGTCAGGGTCAGTTCAAAGTCCTTTGTGGGCGACTGTTCGAATCTGCTCACCATGCCAAAACAAACTAGAACCTCTTGGTCTGTGTTGGTCTGCGGTTCTTCAACTCCAACTTGATCAGATTCTTGCACAATTTCCATGGCAGTCGCTGTGGCAGAAGGCGACATGGGGATTTTTGGTGGTGGGTTAGCCCAAAGGACGGGATTTGGGAGCCCGTATGGATATCCATGGGATTGACTTGTCCAGTCATTCTGCTGTGCGTACAAGTCGGAAGCTATTGGGACTGGAGATGTGTCTAATCGCTGCCTCTTGGCTTCGCGGCGGTCTGGACTATCGTCAGACTCCATGCCTCAGGAGAGCTCGTCCTGTCGAGTTGCTACTGCAACGCGCGAGCGATAGTGCAAGGTTAGTGAGAGCTCGGCGGCTTGAATGAAACTGATGGAATGGCTCACGGTTGATAGATGGTTGACGCAGATCTGGATCCAAGAGTCATGTGTTGTGTACATGTTCTGGCGGTGGTTGTGCAGTTGCAAAATGCGCACTGGCAAGTACATGTAGGTACATGTACATAAGGCGGCCGGCGAGGCTGGCATTGAACGAGGCTGGCAGTCTGTTTGCCAATCTGCATGGCTGCTTAACGGCTGTTGCTACACAAACAGGTTTTTTCTGCCGTTTACATGTACTCTACTTGTATTGTGAAAAAGGCAGATGGTAAGCTTGCTTGTCTAAGCCTTCATGGCCAAGACTCCTGACTACCTGATAGAAGTGTTTCTTTACGCCAGATTAATCCTGGATTACCTCTCGACGAACATGAAGGTCTTCTATAGCGGGAATGAAATCATGACGTCTGTCAATCAACTGCCTGAAAAACTCGGCGACTTGTAGGCTTTACCCTCCAACCGTTTACCCAACGAATATTTGAGCTTCATATTTTCACTGTAAACCACCATGTTGATATAACAGCTAATCCTTCTCTCAGCTACCGCAAGATTCTCCTCCAAAAACTCCTCCGCTTGGACATTCGCTGGGCACGTCGCGTTCAAAGCATTCTCGGCCGGATCGCATTTGCAAAACGGCTACTCAAGAGGCTCGAGTTGCTGTCTGCCATTACTTTTAGTTCTGGGGAACCTGACGTCGCAAGCCTTGTCCCCGAGTCTATACTGGATAACTGCGGGCCCCTAATCGAAGAAAAAGGCGATACAACTTTGACATTCATTCACGTCTCCGTCAAAGAGTGAACAATGCAAGCCCTTTTGTTAATATGATAGACTTTGAACACCGACGCTGGTTTCTACAGACTTGCTCGAGCAGCTTGATCATCAGTCAAAAAGAGTCTCTTCAAGAACACGGGGTAGCTACTGTTTGCTGTCTTCTCTCTAGACTACAGACTTTCAGCAAGGTGTACCCAGAACAGGCCAGATGTATCCGAGTGATCAAGGGCCTCCATGGATTCCACGTCTACGCCACCGAATTCTGGACAGAGTACTTGCTGTCCAGTGTCAGAAGCGCTAGAGGGCACCGGGACAAAACTTGGCCGCTACTTGTGCTTGCCTGTAAATTGGCGGATACACTCAACGAGACGAGTAACTACACGACGGGTGAAGAGGCCAAGAGTCCGCCAAACGGATTGAATGACGGAATGTCGTTGCTGAGGCAGTTTACAACTCTGTATAAGCATGTTGAAGCAGCCTTGATAGGAAGATGCCTCGGGCGACTTGAAGCGGAGCTTTTTCCAGAAACAAGTGAGTATTGTCAATTGATGTTGCATGCCCCGCTATATGATGACTTGCTGATACATGTTCCAGATGTCGATGGAACGTGCCGATCGTCAAAGAGTTTAGCTCCTTTGGACGGGATATCAGCCATGCTCACAGTGTATCAAGATACTGTCATATCATTACTCGACCAACCCGATTATCCAGGAGTCACCGTCGAGGAACAGGAGCTGTTCAAGAGCCAGTTTCGGATGTCGCGTTTACCTGTAGGCTCAAGTCTTGTCCGCGAGCCACATGTGGCTTTGAGTCTGCGAAGCTTTGTCTTGAGCACGAGATGACGCACATACGACGAGTTTGGTACTCCGTTGCCGGTTGCAAATTCCCACCGTTTGTCTCTCTCCAGGCATTGAAGATGCATACCAGCAAGTGCCACAGCCATGGCCTTGTTCCAAAGTCTATACGCAGTATCCAGGTATCGCCAAATACAAAACATGCTGGATGATGGGAGATGTTAGGGTCCCGGCTTGCAAAGTGGCCCTTTGGCTTGCAGGTGTTGCAAAGGTTTCAGATTAAAAGGTATTCTCTAGAGTATTTGCTACTCATGGGAAATATATCCACCGCGTCTGCTTTTACCGAGCTTGCGTATTGGTATTGCTCGTCTATTCGCACACTCTTGCGTATCTTTTCCAGCAGCCACAGGCAATAGCAGGCCTTTTCTTTGCTAGATTTCCTTAATCTTCTTTATCATCTCCATCGCCAACTGCAAAGTCTTCACAAGGTCAGTGAATCAGCGTATGCAATCCAGCAATATGGCTGCAGCTGCACTAGATCTTGCCGTACGCTGCTATATTGGAGGGAGTTGGGCAGACTTGGCCGGATGTCTGATGGCTAATGGGCGCGGGCTGGATTGGCTACTAGATTTGAACATCGCAGGGGATGGGTGAGGAATCTAGATGCAAACATCTTGGGGTGGAAAAGCTCCAACTTGCGGCAGCCAATTGCAGTCACCGCGTCTCTCTTCCACCTCTGTTCCTCAAAGCTTGGCCTGTGGCGATGGACTCGAGATCATCAGACAAAGCCTCCGTCTTGGGATCTTGGTATGCAGAAAATAGCCCGCGACTAGTTATCTGGGCAAAGGGCGTGGACGAGAGATGGTGCTCTGTCTGGGACAATCGAGGCAAAGTAAACGCAATTCAATTCATTCAAATGACAAGATATTATTTCCAAGAGAGCGCGTGCATAATTCCATCCATCTAAATCCCACCTCCTGTCCTTCTCCCATATTAACATCATATTCTTCTCAATCTACCTGACTTGTCCTCCAACGGCGACATCCAATCCGACGCATCGTCATATTAATGGTAGACGTTTGCCCACCAATCGCATCGCGTTGCATTCACCTTGCTCGTCGCCTCAACAGGTCCCTGCGCAGTAATATTCACAATGGTATTGTGCGATCCAAGATGGGGAAAGGCCTTGTGGTTGCTAAACTCGGGGACACCGCCCTGCACAAACGTAATGATTGCCTCCTGGAGAGCATCTTGAGCCTTGGGCCATGCAGCCCGAGTGGAAGGGTCGTTAAAGGTGTACTGAAGATCTTGGATGTGGAAGCCGGGAGAGACACCAAACTCGTCTGCATCACACGTTCTGGTCAGTCAAGCAGCTCATCAAGAAACGGTAAATGACACCTTGGTACTCACAAGCATATCCCGTCTTCTGGACGGCGTGCCCAATCCAATAATAGTTGCAATCAATCACAGCCTCGCTCCACAGCTTCATCTGTTTCGTATCTTGGTCAACATAGCCCAGAGACCCATCAAACTTTGGAGGATACAGCGTAGTGACAAGCGTGTCGACATCCTTGCTCGTGAGTCCGGCAAACGACCTCTTTGTCCAAGTCTTGAACTCGGCATCCGTAGTAATGTTAGGATCAAAGAAAAAGGCTCCCTCAAACATGTTGTGGCCGGTCAACACCCTGACCGACTTGTCAAACTGCCCTGCCTTAATCATCTTGGTAGGCGAACCAGTAATGTATTTGCCGTCAACAACAGGTCCAAAGATGTATGTCGTCGTGGGGGCCGCTCCAATCTGCGCAGCATTGGCAGCAATCACCGCTTGCGAATCCGCAGCGCGAGCCTCTTCCAAGCTGCTCACGTTGAGGTAGGACAGAAACTGACTATAACTATCCGCCGCAATCTTCATGGTCGGGATAGTGGCCGGGCTTTGTGCAATGGCCTTGGAAAACAGACCTGCCCCCTTGCCGTTCTCTGCAGTCAAGTGGAAGAGCACCGAACCACCGCCGGCAGATTCTCCCATGACGGTCACCTTGTCTTTGGAGCCTCCAAACAAGTGGATGTTGTCCTGAATCCATTGCAGCGCAAACCTTTGGTCGAGGAGGCCGGCGTTGAGATTGCCGTCTTTTTCGACATCGGGACCGCCCATGAATCCAACAGCGCCCAAACGATAGTTGAGGGCCACAAAGACGAGGCCGTCATCCGAGTTGGCGGCGGCGTGCTGGAAAAGGCCAACTGGGTCGTAGCCGGGATTGGGGGTCCCCGTCTTGGATCCAAGGACGAAGCCTCCTCCGTGGATCTGTTGCAGACCAGTGTCAGTAACACTTGTTCACTTGTTCAAGAAAGACAAGGGTGAATTAAGCTTACCCAGACAAGGACAGGGGATCCTCCGTCTCCACACGCCTTGGCCCCGGCCTTTTGTAGTGTCTTTTTGGTCACATGGACATCAAGGAACAGACAGTCTTCGCTGGCACCTTTGTTCCAATCAACTGATGGTGGTAGGCCATTTTGGATGCTGGTTTCCCAGATTTGCAGACTGAATGGGTTGGCAGGGTTGGAATATTTTCCAATTGGCCCATACGCATCGCCCTGCCAGACGGGAACACCCTGGGGACAGAATCGCAACTCAGATCCTGTTTGGATGGCCGTTCGGTTGGTTTTCGGATGAGCTGGAGCCCGGAATCGAAGGTCTCCAACGGGAGGTTGAGCGTATCGAATGTTTTGGAACGTGTACAGTTGATTGGTGCTGTTATAGGAGAGGGCTTGATGGAGTTCCTGCAGTTGAAATGAGACGTTAGTGGGTGGATCAAAGCAGCTGGCTTTGGAAAGGGTTGACAAACGTATCCCAAGTCCACAACAGAGAGACAGCCGGAACCAGTGGTGGTTGGGGCTGGGTTTGCTGAGAGAGCAGCCGACAGAACGAAGCTGCCAAGGAAGACTTGACGCATCATGAAGATGGCGATGGAAACCTGTTGGCCGAATTGAGTTGAAATGCCAGAACAAGGAGAGTATCAATAGGGATGCTGAATCAATTGACTGGTTGTTTGGTGGATAGTGATGCCGTCTTCCATCTCCCTCCACCGGACTTTTTCTTCTTCTTATAATCCATCTTCAACAGGTCTTGACTTGTTGCAATTTCAACACCCTGACGAAGGCTTCCTACACGATGGATCACATCCAAAAGTTCGAGGCTGTGACATCCAGGTCCAGTCTCAAAAGAGTAGTGTAACGTGCTGAATTGGCATAAACCGTGCAGTCGGAAATCACGTTGCAGTTGTTGAGATCCTTTGTCGGTTGAATTGCCGCTCCGTTCAGGAACAGGTTCCATGTCGTTGGGTCAACAACAGGCCCCATTGTGCCGCCAACCGATCAATACCACGCCGTCTATTCCCATCCTAATCCCAGCATCCTCCACTCATCCCACCCGTGGCCCTCGAAATCTCCCTGCGGTGCAATGTTGGCCCGCTTGAGTCATGCCCGAATAGGAACCGTATGTCCCAGAAGCGGTAATCAGCTATTGCATTAGCTCTTCGTCTTGTCCATCGAAATCCTTTAGAATCCTCCGTCATGCGCTATTACAGCCCGATTCCCAACGGCCGGCTCCCGACGCAGAGTACAGCCGTGGGGCTTGTGCCGTATCCAGGGGAGGGAGCCCAAGGCTAAGCGGCAAAAGCTCAGCCGCCGGTGCTGCCGGACGTTGCTCGCGATGGCCTCAGACACACTTGAGCGCTTTGGCGCTTATTAGCATCGACTATCGCACTCGTGTAGCTCTTGTGGGGGGACGTGGCACGCCCGAGAGGTTTGACAGCAGGCCCTAAAACCGTCATGGATGGGTCGCTGTTGTTTGTTAATAAGACGCAGACGTCGAGGGTCTTGTCCAGAAGCAAGGCGGGTGAACGGTCAGCCATTTTGAGCCATGTGCAGAACATTCGACGCAAGCACGAGGCCGAAGCATCACACAAATCGAAACCATGGTCTAAATTCATCACCACTCTTCCAACGTCGGATGACTCAAAAGGCTCAGAGGTTGATGCGGTGAAGCTAAAGTTCGTCGCCTTTGTCGACGAGGCAAACCCCAAGAAGCAGAGGGAAAACAAGGACAACCAGAAACTTGCGTCCCTGTCAACAACCTTGAAGCCCTCGTATAATTCTTCGGACCCGTTTCACTGCACAATAGCAAACATGGATGCCGGCACCCATGCCATCCTCCATATTACCTTTTCCCAGGCATCGCGAGCCAATTTCCTCGCCGAATCTTTTGCCCCGTCATACATGCTCCTGCATCAGCTCCCCACGCGGCACGATGCAATGTTCCAGCTTCGTCTCAAACGATGCGTCGAGGACGAAAAGCTCATGTACTCGACCCTTGCATACGGCTCTAGCCTTTTGGGCTGGATGATGGGCCGCTTCGACTCTGCAAAACAGCCGGAATACTTTCTCGACAAGGCCCTTCGTGCTGTGAGAAACTATCTCGCCGCTCCCGGCTACAGGGTCGACGACTGGCTTCTGCTCTCCATGTATGCCCTTGCAGTGACGGAAATGTGGAACGGTCTGCCGGTCATGTGGCAGCGATCGCCGCAGAGACACGCCATGGTCTCCATGCTGGGATCTCACGGATTTGCTGCCTGTCGAACACATCTCAAGGCCCTGCTCCAAATCGTTGAAGACGCTGGTGGATGGGATCAGTTTGATCCCTACATCCTGGACAGCGTAGTAATGGCAGACAGGTACATGGCCATCAGCCATGGGCAACCACTCGTTATTCCCATCACTTGGGACCCAGGGCCGTTGCCTTGCTCGATTCGCGAGGAGCTCGGAATTACGGGAGAGTCCGTGCTGCCTCTGCTCGGCACGAGTCTTCTCCTAGAGCCGCTTTCTGAGGAGCTTGATAGCGTGGTTCGGGACTTGGTCGACTATTGTCGGATTGCGAGCGAGGCATGGGCGTGGTCGTCGATTGGACCTGAAGCGGAAGGCTGGCTCTTCCGGCGATTGCAAGCAATATCGTGTCGGCTTCTGCGTCACATCCATGATGAACAAATATCCCACGTCTACCTCTGCATCTGCTTTGCGACACTGACCTTTATCACGAGCTCCATGGCCGCCAAAGGGCCCCAGATGAGCGCGCTTTTTCTGTTGCTCCAGGAAGAGCATCATTCTGCAAAAGAGATGAAAATGCCAAAGGGCTTGTATTTCTGGTTGCTGTTTATGGGGTCGGTAGTTGCTGAACCTCAGCCGTGGTTCCTTGAGCAGCTGGCGGGAAACTGTGAAGAGGGAGAAGTTTCAGAGTCGAGTTTGGAGGCCAGATTGGAGCCCTATCTGTATCTCCCGTCGCGCCAGGGTACTCACGTTCCCCTGATACTTCACTATTTGAATTCTACAGGTAAGAAGACTACGATGGAGATTATATAGAATTTCTTTTGCCTTTGCCTTGAACGTTGAACAGGTGGCTTTTTTGTTTGGTGTTGGAAGACGTGATGCGTAGCTTGCGTCAGCATGTTAGTCTGCAAGAGAGAAGATACGGATGGACCTCATTTTCAATAGTAACGCCAGCAGTCTACTAGGTGTTTCCTGGGTAGGTATCTGGACCAGGAGATGAGTTCAATACATACAAGTTATAAAGCAGACGAAGGATATTTGGCAATCGAGGTGAAGAAAGGGAAAAGGAAAACACCGAGACCTCGTCTCCTATTACAATGTGCAAATGGGACAGACACTACTTGCAGCATGATGGCCACGTGTATCCATACACGACTGGGTTCTCGACATAACATTCGATAGAATAGCGACGTTTCAAGTCGAGAGATTAGACATCAATGGGAATGGGATGACTACAATGCTAATATTCAAGCTTAACCAAGTAGTCTATGTGTAAACTCGACGCCAAACTGCACCAACATCTGCCTGTTTGGACAGGAAGGCTGATGTGCATGAAAAGTGGCAACATCTGGTTGGTGTGATGTGACCGAATTTCTCAGACTAGTTTCTCAGCTCCCTATGAGCTTGGATCTGTCCCTTTTGATAGGTTAGCTGAGCGCAGTGCTTGGACATATTGGTCCTTGAGGCGGAGAAGAATAGAGAGTGCCTTGGACTTACTTTTGGTGATGCCTATGGTTTTGCCCTCCCAGTCCGACACTGCTCGCGATTGCTGGGAGTCTCCATTGTTGACAGTGGCTGGTGGAAGTTGACAAGGTGTAGAAATGTGCGTGTTTTGCTATGCTAATCTATAAAGGAAAGAAAAAACTTAGCTGCAAACAGCGGCAAACAGAAAGTAGACTTGATCAAGGAGACAACTCAACAACCACAACCCTCCATCCACCTTGTAATATGCATCTAAAGCATCCCTGGATAAATCCCAAGAAAAATCGCGCCCTTCTCAGCCCCCCCCCCTCCAACCTCCTCCCCAGATAGCTTCTTGGTGATGTTGTGTAGAGATGCGTCTTCCGAGACATGAACAGATTCGATAGGTGGGATCTTCGGCGAGTGCGTCAAATAGAGATGGGTAAAAGCTTCGACGGCTGCATCGAAAAGAGATGGCGCAACAGTCTCCTCGACGAGAATCTGGAGGGATACTTCCACTCGGCCACAGATGTGTGGTTTTATAAGACAGATCGAGAGCAAAGATGCCCATAGGCGACGAGGGCGCCTTCAGCGGCATTGAGGCCTGGGCCAACCGCCCCCGTGGCCCTCCCTCAGGGCCGGAAAGCTCTCCAAACTCGGTCATTTAGAGGAAGTAAAAATCGTAACAAGGTCTCCGTTGATATTCTCCTTTCTTCTCAACAGTCCATCACCCGCCCATATTCCCAGGCCCAACAATAGAAACAGAGTAATGTGAGCACCATCACGACTCAAGAGGATGGTAAAACAAGTTTTTTGATGATGTAGAACGTCGGTGGAAGGTTGTGTGATGGTGGGAAAAAAAGATGTGGATGGACGGCGTAGAGATGGTAAGGCGGGATGGCTGTCCTCCGCCGCGCCATAGGGTGTGGCATTGAGAGCCAAAGTAGAGGAACCCAGGACCGAAGCATCAACCATTGCGGCGTCCACAGAGGGGGGGTTTCCGCGGAGCCTCCTGGATCTCCCGTGATGTATCATTGGACCCGCCGCTTGTCTGCACGTGCTGCAACCAAGGCCGTCACTCTGGGTAGCGGAGGGCAGGGTAACAGAGTGACGGCCCTGGTTGCAAAGGCAAAAGGGCCTCCCGTAAGGCTGGTTGGTGAAGGCCGTCACCCTGTGAGTCGAATGGCATGGTGGCAGGGTGACGGCCCTCGTTTCGAAGGCGAAAGGTGCCTCCCGTAAGGCCAGTCGGTGAAGGCCGTCACCCTGTGAGGCAGATGGCCGGAGGGCAGGGTGACGGCCTTCATTTTGAAGGCAAAAGGTGCTCCCCGTAAGGCCAGTCGGTGAAGGCCGTCACCCTGTGAGGCAGATGGCTGGGTGGCAGGGTGACGGCCCTCGTTTTGATGCAATGTCGTTTAGTTGTAGTTGTGGTTGTGGTTGTGGTGGGCAGGGCCGTCACTCTGGGTAGCCGAGGGCAGGGTGGCAGAGTGACGGCCCTGATTTTGACTCGAGAATGGTTTTGGCCGAGGGTTGATAACGATATTGTTGTTGTGACATGATAAAGATGCTGTAACGATATTCGGTGTGGGAATCTCTGCCCCGGGTGCGTCGCACCAACAGGGATTGCCCCAGTAACAGCGAGTGAAGCGGCAACCCAGATCTGTCGCAGCCCCGGACCAAGGCGCCCGCCGGAGGACCAAACCACAGGGGTATATCTTGGCTATTGACGTCGACGACGTTTCGCAGCGGAGAGCTCATAGGGCGTGGCATCGGGGAAAGACCCCAGGAAAGGAGCCGGGGCTCTCTGGTGAATCATGGATTCTAGAGCCAATACATGCTGAAAATCCCGACTTCGGAAGGGATGTATTTATTGGATTAAAAACCAATGCCCCTCGGGGCTCTCTGGTGAATCATGATGACTAGTCGAATCTGGCTGCTGCTAGGAGCAAGCAAAGTCGCCTTGCTGAAAGGGACTGGTGGCAGAAGGGTCCAAAAGGCCGCTGAATTTGTTTGGTGGTTCCAAAGGCATCTTCTCCAGTGCCGCTGGTTGGAAGAACTTGTCGTGATTTGGCTGGTGGTGGCAAAGGCAAAGTACCGGCCGATGCTTGAGGTTGCTTGGGTTTTGCCGACAGTGTTTTCAACAACTTGGAGGCATCTACCAGGCAAAGATGTATTAGCACCAAAGCAGCAAATGGCTGAGAGCAGGGCTGTTCATACCTGTGGAACGACGCGAAAGCCACGTTTGTGGAGGCAGTGTGCAACAGTTGCATCAACCAACTGGGTGACTGGGTGAAGATGTGTAACAGAGTCCGCAGAACGCTGGAACTACCATCAAAGTTAGTCACCGTCAGACATCGTTCAAAGAGTCTCTGCTCACCTTTGATCTTGGAGAAGACACTGTTCAGTCAGACCGACGAATGATCGTCTCCTGAGCAGCCATGAAGCCAAGGATACTACAACAGTGTTCAAAAGAAGGTGGAAAAAAAAAGATGGACAAAGAGCTTCCAAGGACAGTAGTCTCTATGTCGTGTCTGAGAGATGGACAGAGTTGGCGTTGAAAAAATGGCAGAGATGGTTGGAGACGCGTCTGGAGAGAGGACTGGAGTTGTTGTTGTTGAGGGGAAAATGAGCGCCCACTAGCTTCGAGGGGGAGGGGGGATTAAATACCTGTGGCCCGGCGTCCTTCCTACATCTGTCACCACGCCAGAGCACCTGCTATTCAGGTGCCACAGTTAGCCGACATATCTACCCCCTGGATACAACTGGCAGCAACACACGTTTCTACTAGGTAGCATCTGCCCACCTCCTGACCATGTTAGCCGAGATCTGTCGGTATATCTCGCTTGCTGGAACCCAGCTGCAGACTCAAGGTAGCTGCTGACGCTGATTCTGGTTCGATGCCATCCCAATGCTCCTCCTCCCGGGAAAGATTCGCTCTTCCAGCTGCAACAGCCGTACCGACTGGGTCAGATATGGCGTGCGTACGTAGGTACTTTGCATTACGGTGAGCATCCACTGGGCTGGCGATCCCTTCAGCGGCTCATACCAAGTTGATTCGTTGCACAGAAGTATCCCCAAACCCGTCCTTCTTCATTGCCTCTCCAATCATGAAGCCGTCGAAAAAGGCTTCGCCATTCACCTCGAAGTTGACTGGATCCCCTGTCCGCGGAGACAAGAGAAGAGGCACACTGCAGCCACCAACGAGCCGAATCTCGTCACCCACACGACTTTTCCCTCGAGCAAGACCGATATAACCGCTTTCGGCGATGAACGGTTCCCAGGCTGTCAGACGCCTCATGCCCATAAACACCCTTTCTCCTTCTAGGTTGGTAGCGTTCTTGGGCTCGAGTCCATATTCCGCAAGCTGCCTGCCTAAGCTCGAGTCCCTACACCAACGGCAAAACATGTCTGGAATGTCGGCTAACAGAGGCATTGGGCTCAGGTATATGCCGAGAAGACTTGGCGTACGGGCAATGGTCTCGGCTAGATGCTTCTTGTCTCGATATGGCATGATTCTTTCGGCTGCGGCTACGCTCGTCCAGAAATCGATATACTGTTGAAACAGTCTAGAATTTGGATCTGTCAGCTCGTTCTGTCGCTCGAGACCACAGAAACCGCCGATGCTCAGGATTCGACCAAGTTGAACTCCCGAAACTTGCAACTCATTATCTCGAAATAGCACAGTCGTGGAGAAAGCGTCGAAAAACTCGAGGTTAGTACCATAATCATTCAGCCCAAAGCAGCGCTGAAGACGTTCTGAATGCCAGTTGGGCACCCACGTAGGGCCAGCAAAGGGGCAAGATACCAATTGTTCCACCGAACCTGAACACATGGAATCACGCTGAGCCGCTGTACAAAGCCCAAGAAACTCCAATTTGCTATACAGCCGCGCATGAGTTGTAGCAAAAGTTTTGTACACCTCTTCAGGTTCAAGATCATGTCGAATTGGGTTGCCAGCCACTTCTTCAGAGCTACACAGACCAAGCAAGGAATACACTTGGTCATGGGCCAAGGTTGCTGTGGTAGAACGAAAGTGCTCCAACAGCCAAAGCAGGCTGACATGATAATCAGCCTCGGCATAATGCTCCCTGAGCTCCCTCAAAGCAGGCGCAGGCCTCAGCGACCCGGTGTGTGCAGGATAGAGTATCTTGAATTTTCGAGGCCGCGCTATCAGCACACTTGCGGTCATATCGATGCCACTGAACAGATCATCAATGGACATTACATCTGAGCCGCAAAGGAAGACGGCATCCTTTGGCACCGCAAACTCTTGAAGGACCCATCTCCGATGAAACCAACTGCAGTCCAAAAGGTCCTTTAGGGCTTCCCACCCATCAGGGTCAAAGAGCGTCCATATATCCGCAGCCTCGGTCGTTTTATTTCTAACAAGGTGGCGAAGATAGTGAAACGCTTGGCCAATGCGACGGTCTTGTTCATTGATCCAAATGATTACGAAACTTGCTTGCGAATAAATGTCGCGCATGAGGGGAATTCGCAGCGCCTTTTCAGACACGTCCATCTGGTTGATGCAAATCATGTCAACCCACAAAGGCAGTCTCGATTATTTTAGCCATAATTGAGGGAGGACAGTCGCATCAAGGCCGATGAGTCTGGTGAAGAATGCCTCGAGATTCTTTGAGATTTGAGCGTATTTAATTCCACATCCTGATTCAAGACGGATGCTTCGATCGCGGCTCCTATCTCCCCAGACGTGGGAAACGGCCACAAACGGAGGCGCATCACCAATTGTCGCGCGGCGGATGCGTCCACGCAGAGGATCTTGTTCATTTGCTGAAACAAGGTCAAACAGTCGGATTTCCTTTGAAGCGTCCCTTGGGCAATAATGATTCGAATCAGTTCCAGTACACATTGTCGGCCGCGTCACACCACACAATCGAGACAGATGGAGTGTGTTCCCCAACAATAAATATGGCTGTATGTTGCACAATTTCGCTGCATAGGAATCGAACATGAAGAGGAACAGGTCAAGGTATCAACTTCCCTCTGCTTTGACAATCATCTTTTGGGGTATCATCTTCTATTTGCGGGGTCATCAGGCATCCTTGAACCGTTTGTTCAATAAAGAGCTCTTGGTAACAGCCAAGGACATCAACTGACCTGCAACTAGATCCTTCCAATCCATCCATCCATCAACATGACTACCTGTCCGGATCGCTTAGGGGCTGTAGCTGTATGATGTCGTTCTTCGGGTATGGGAATCGATACTCTGCACAATAATGTATATATCACCATGCCTCAGCATGGATGTAGCGATTAATGATGCTCGTGGATAAAATTGTGAGCCTCTTTTGTACGTCAGTGGCCATGTGTCCCAGAGTACCTTCGGAGAAGGATGATGTTGGACCAGGATCCGCAGGCTCCTCCATTGGCAACGGAATCGGCTGTTGCCTCCTTTCCCAGCCGCAGCTCTGTTGTGTTGAACAGTTTGCATTATAACAATCAGGGCTTTCGAATCTAGTCACCAGTTGGTTCAGCACTCTCTGCACCCAGTGTAGCTCTCCAAGAACAAGATGGGCGGTGGTGTGTTCAAGATACTCGTCGTCACTGGGCTGAGATGTACCACGGTCAAAGCTTGTCGTAAAATCTTTGTAATGTATATGCTGCATCTTCTCCTGTTCGGTTGTTATGAATGTATGTCGGTGTATGGTTGATGCCACTGGACCAGTTTCCATTATTAAATAACCGCTCATATTTGATCCAAGTTCTGCAATGTCACGGCTGCGATTATCGGACAGCAGTAAGCAACTCCCTGCCACATTCGAGTATCTGTCCAACATCTTGAGAAGAATCATGCAGAGAATCGTCGGTAACATGTCGTCCTCATCAGTGTCAGGGCATGCTAGGATGCTGTCCATGGCTCCCAGGTACTCTCTATTTTCCGACAATACCGCATGGAACCATTGAGGCCGAGTCTCGGGCACACCAAAGCCTGCTGATGATTCGTCACCGCCTGGGTTTGTTGAACATGTCTGTGATAGTACCTGCGGAGACTGACTTGAATAGTGTGAATCGACAGACCATGGGATCATCCGCGATGATTCCGATACTTTATTCAAGAGTTGGAGAGCCTGTTCCAAACACTGGCACGTCGTGGTCTGTGGAATATCTGCAGGACTCGTTTCTTCTGCCGACACAGCTGTGAGGGAGACGGTGGAGTCGTCGATAGAGGAGAAGCGGGCTGACGAACTGTCTGACCTGCCAGTGCTGCTACAGCAGCTGCATAATGAGGCATCTTCCATACTCAACGATTCCGAAATAGGAGTAAATCCTGTCGTATCTTCAGTGGGCATTACAATTGAGGCAATGTCGTGAAAAGGTGGTTGATACCGCTCAGACACTGGTGAATGTTGAACGAAGCCCAGTCTATCCATCTCAGAGCCAGTACTCCCCCAAACCAGCAGACATGTTACCGCAGTCTTCTTCAAACGCTGAAAAGATGTTTGAGTAATCTACGGCCGCCGTATCATCGTTGAAAAGGCCCTTGGACATGAAGTTCTGAGAAATATGAGCAGATTCAGAGCAATCGTCGCAGTTTGTGACCATGTTCGTAACGGTATGGACGGGGGTAGAAGTGACAGAGGGTGTTGATGTTTCAACGCCTCGCTCATCTGGCATTGTACCCGACCTGTACGGGGCAAATGTGTATGGCGAAAAGGAGGACGGTGAAGGCTGTCGTATGCCGTCGCCAACTTGGCGGCAACAATCCATTGGTGCTTCTGCGGTCGAATTGGCTTCGCGTATGCGTCTATTGAGTTGGCGCTTGCGTCCGGGGCGCTTCTCGACAAAGTACTGGCATGTGATGCCGCGATTTTTGCATCGTGAACATGTTGGCTTCTCTTTCGAACATTTGACCTTGACAGAGGCACACTACACGTTTGTTCAACGGAGTCAGCAGGTGTCTCCCTTCTTTTAATGCTTTGGGTAGATATGATGAGAAAAAGAAGAGTCTAAGTACAAGACAAAATAATATGAGAGTACATACCGCTTCACAAGTCCCCCGCAACTTGCCTGTTCTTGGGTCGGATTGTAATGGCATCTTGTGAATTGTGACTGGTTGGCTGTTGGGCGAGAATAAAGACTCCGACACCACCCTTACTTTGTAACTACCTATATACTCGAGTGTCAAGATTGAGGTTAGACAAACTGCTTGTAAGCACCCACCAACATATGGAGTAAGTTGTCTAGTATTTGAACGAAAGTTGTGACAAGGGACATGGAATAGCGCTGATCTCCCTCCCCTGCGAGTAAGCCTTCACTTTCACAGAGTACAGAGTAACCGGATTGCGGAATGGACTTACGAACTCGCACAGCTTAATAAATTAGAACAAGATCCGGCATCACCGTTTATTGGTAAGCCGTAGGGACTTGCAGATCTCCACCGAATACTGCAAAAGACACTAATATCTGACCAGCAGAAGGAACACAGAGTATACTCGTATAACGTGCCTTGACATCTCCGTAAAGGTGCTGAAGCACAACTTTGGCCCTCTTTGCCAGTAGCGCAGTACTTTCCCAAACAGAATTAGTGCTCAAGTCATCTGTTATAACCGATGCTCCTCGGAATACTACCGTACAGTGCCTGCTGGTGATCTCCTAGAACCACTGACCAACAGGATCCAGGTATCGACAAAGGTCTTGAGGCGAGTCTGAGGGGGGGGGGGTCTTTCATATCCCTCGGCCGGCTGTCAGGGTATCTGATTAGTTAGATGTCGGGCGTGATGTATCAGTCCGCTTATAGTAATTACCAGTTTGCGACGGGCTGATGTTGAAGCTCCGAGACCGAGTGACAGGTCTACTACAACATGTCATCTTACTGAGATAGTCATCCGGATGCATTTGAATGCCACCGCGAATTAAACGTATTATTTTCTCGCAATAGCCAGCGTTAATCCCGGCTCAATCCGTTCTGAGAACAAAGGTCCCCTGTCGCTCCACCAGAAATACAACCCCCGAACACCCAGTCGCCTTTCCCTCGCGATACCTTAACAATACCGGCTAGATCAAGCTCCACGAATACGGGATGTTATTACGCTTTATTGGCTTGTTCTCAGCAATGGAAACAAATTCCACCCTATGATATGTCACAGTTGAGAAAGCTCAACCCCGGTAACCAAGCGTTTAGGCTTTGCTTCTCCAACTGTGAAGCAACTTCTGAACAGTTGACTAGGTAGCCATGAGGCAAAAAGTGGAACTAATGATTGACATTTTGTTTAATGAAACGTAAGCTTGACTGGTTTCATTCTCTGTTGTCTAGCTGTTTCTTTGGAGTGACCCCGGTAGTCTTTGTCAAAGGAGAAGCGCGCGCCACGATTCCTATAACTGAACAAGTGTCTATATAAGGTATCTAGCATATGCACATCGCGAATAGTTTCCCAGCTAGACAGGTCACGAAATCTTTCATGATACTGTATGTTTCATATAACCTGACAAGTTAGCTTGGTACTCTTGTTTAGTTCTTACTACGTTGTCAATCTGCACATTTCAATCCTTTATTCCTTGCTCAACGTTTCTTCCCATTGTTATAAGGTGTGTATCTCACTTCTAATGCGCGTTATACGAGGTATTGTGTCTACCATACAAGGGTATGGAATAGTCTAGCCCAGGGGAGTAGAATAGCCCAGCAGCAGATTGGGTAACAACTGGGCAATGCAGCTTATAGAAGAACTTGGCCAGACCAAGTAAAGTCTAATCTACATGTGCATTGACGTACGATCAAGGGTGTTTATTGGAGATTGTAACGGCCTGCTTGGTTATGATCAGTCGTGCTGTACTGGCTCCGACGTAACACTCACCATCAAAACAACACAATCATCTACCAACAATTATCTGGGAAACGGGTGGTAATAGTGATATCACGAATGAGAATGCTGGAGGTGGTAGAGAGGCGAGCGTTGGTCAATTAACATCCATAAGAAACATCAGGTCCTCCTCTTGCACTTTGTCGGACTGAGATGGCGGACTCTCTATCTCATACTCTAGCGGCAAACACAACCATCCGCTACCGACATTTGTTTTAAAACAAAATAAAGCAAATCTTTCTCCGAATGTCTGCCTTGATTTCTATAGGGCATATAGATCCTCGCACAGTAGGGTGTTGCCCCAAGGCGCTCAGGAGACAGCTAGATTCTGCCGTCCAGCGCCTGGGGGATCACACCAAGAGCCCTGATGAACTCTCAGTCTTTGCAGAGCCCCGGAGAGATGAGATGCCGAGAAAGGGAGAGCGTGGTAATACGCACCCTGGGTGCCATAACTAATACAAAAGCGCTGATATGTGAGGTGGAGAATCTTCTCCAGCAGGTAGCCTCTCAGAATCCCACTAGATCTTCTCATGCAAGCTCTCCCGTCGGCCCCTGTTTCCGTATTCTGGCGTCTGCGGCATGGCTGATGTGATATTTTGGCGTACTAGATTGAGACCCTTGCCCGTATCCGGTGGTGAACTGAGGTTCAGATTCTTGCCGGCACCCCCCACAAATGGCAGCCCAACAAGGTGTAAGAGGGGAATTCATCTGCAGGACGCCAAGGTAGATCATGCAACAATCTCGATTCAGCATTTTGCAGACCTAGCAGGGATTTCTCAGACCCTTCTAGCCAAAACTGTCCAGCTTCTATCGACGTACTCGCAAGGCTTTTCCCAAGAGGTCGATCCAGGGTTCGTGGCACATGCCCGCCTCTGATCACGGTTCCTCGCCGCCGCAGCAACTGCAACACCCCCAACAGCAGGGATATCAGGGTCTCAAGGAAGCTCGAGACTGATCCGTCAATGAATAGCGTTCCCGAGACCCGTGGCTGTCCTCGTCTAAGCCGAGGATATAGGCAGTATGCTCAAGCTACGAAGCTGGTGTAATTGTGGCGATGTGTGCGTAGTCGAGGTCAGTACGTGTGCTTGAGGGACTGGCGTGTTTGGCTTACCATTGCTGTTATTGGGGCAGGCGAATGTGCCATCAACGGACCTAACTAAACGTCTTGTTGATCTACGTCCCATGCTGGATGTGGTGGTATCACATCACGGTGACACATAGGCGACCGTATACAATCTATATCTTCCATCGTACCGGATTGGAGTGGAATACCTCCGTCCATGTCTGTCTGCCTAGCTGCAGAGTCGCATCTTCGTACTCCGAGGCAACGGGGGGCTTCTGCCAATTCCGACGCTGCGAATTCTCCCTAGGCTTGGGCCGGATCGTAACACTGAGGCGATTGCGCGCGCGAAAATCGAGCCACGATCCAAATGGACTTTGGGTGTTCTTCTCTTTGGTAGTAAAGTACCAAGCTTGGAGGAATGCGGAATTCTCTGACGGAATCGAATAAAACTGACAATATAAATTAGCACTGTTTGTGTGTTTTGATGCTGATGTTTTGGCGCTTTTACCCTACAACGGAATTTCAAAAGTTGGCGCTCCAAGGTGGGCAAGCTGTCGTGCTAAATTGCAGATCGCTGCGGGTGTTATGGAATTAACAAAGACGATTATCATCCTCGGGAATCTTTGGCCAAGCACCGAAACAAAGTCTGGGGATGCTCGGGGATTCCTTTCTGAGTGATCTGCGTTGGTGCTATAGGGAACTGACCGTGGTTTTTCTGCTACAGCACCTTGAGCTGATGATTCCAGTGACGGCAAGTTTACCTCTACAAGGACACGCTCGACATGCATCAGAACTCGTCAGTTTGATTCTTCTTCCCCCTCTGCCTTTTGAATCCGTTTCCGATCGGTTGAATTTTCTGCTCTTGGTATTCCATCCCACTTTCAAGAATTCCAAAGCTTCTGACACGGCGCTGATGTACCCTGCAGGACCTTTTCCGTTTCTCGCATTCCGATGCCGACGGCGCAATCTCGAAGACGTTTGAATTCGACCGACTGCGAATCAAGATTGACAACGCGTTTCCCTGTTAGCTCGAGATTAGTCTTGGGGTGAATTGAGCAGCAGCAAAACTAGACAGAGAAAAGGAAGCCCGTCGGAGCTCGAAGCATGCCACGCCAAAGCTGTTGCCTTTGCGATCGAGTCTTTAGCAGCGCAGATTGCAAGTCTTCAACAGGCTGACCCGAGGAAATTCAAACTCCTCCCTTCGACTTCTAGAGAGAGATGTAGAGCCATCGATTGTCGGTCGTCGGTCGTCAGGCGTCTTTGTTGGAGAGAGAAGGATTGAACACCATCGCAGTGCAATTTCTAGGCGACGAAGGGCATGGTAGAGTGGCGTCTTTTGCAGGAAACAAAGAGCATCGCGGGAGAAGGATTGCCCACTGCTTCGCTTGCTTTGTGCTCCTCGACCCCGATTGCCGTCTTGCGTAGGAGAATAAACTGGACAAAGGTTTCTTGGTAGGAATAACGTCTTGGTGTCCGAGGGACAGGTTTGTAGGTAGTCAATGAGCTGTGGAGTAATCCAACAAAAATGATCACCTGTAGAAGACCGAGATCAAGGCAGATGATTTTGGTCTCCATCGCCGCGCCGAGATGGGCCTCACATCCCTTTTTTTCTCGTCCATATCCCTTGGTCCACCCCAGAAAACAAGAGTGACCTTTGGTGTAGTGTGAACGCAGCTCTCCCGGCGTGTCAAGTCTGTTCGTGGTGTGTGCCATGGCACTCTCAATACATTGATACAGCTTCATTTTGCATTCTAATGCTGGCTCTACGACAAATGAAAGGGAATAGGACGTGAACTTTCCCCAGTGCTGTGCGTTTCTGGTCTCGAACAAGGGAGCCTATGGGTGCCAAATTGTCTAGCACTCTCCTTGACTTGATTGTGATGCAGAACGCTGCCAGGTGTCTCTCGCGTGGCATTCGAAGCATCGATTCCTCGTCTAAATATTTCTCCTCTTCGCGTTTACACAATACTACTGACTGGATCCTGTTACGAGAAGATGACACTACAAATTAATCAGACTACACGCCAGCTGATTTCCTTTGAACAAACAGAAAGGAACCTGTCAAACAATCAAACTACAAACGAGACGCTGGTATAACCATCCCAACTACAACTCTCTGAAGCAGCCAACTACACCATGGTGCACATCAGGGGCAGCAACCTGCAGTGCCATACCAAACTGTCGATAGCTTCACCACTCTCCAGCACACCAGAGAGCCCAGACCACCCACAGAGCGCTTTCGGCCGCACTCGGCCGAGGAGGAGCACCGAAACTGCCCACAAACTCGAGCATCCTGAGGCACCAAAGCTTGTTGCCGAGCCATGACGAGAGAATAACACCGAAGCGGTCCAAGATCGTCACCCAGATGCTCACCTTCCCTCGTTCTCATGACTTGGATGCGTCATCTCGGACACTTCTCGACCAATCTCAGGCACTGCCAGGCACACGCCCACGGTCCAGACACGCCACTTCGCCTAAAGAGCATCTGTGCCTGAGGAAGCACTCGGTTCTCGGCCTCGTGCCTCCTATCCGCGAGCTGCCATTGGCTCAAGCCCAGGCAGACCGCCCCCTGGAAGCACCTGCAGACCTGCAAACTGCCCGGAAGGTTCCCCCTGAGTGTCTGAGGATCGAGGAAGGCGGCCCCGCAGAGCGAGAGCTATATAAACCCCCGTCCCCCCTCCGATCCATCTCCCACTTTGATCTTCTTCTTCTCATCTTTCTTTTCTTCTTTCTTTTGCCTCGGCCTTTTCGAGGTGGAGGAGGACGGCTCCGCGATGCCACTCGCAATCTCCAGCAAGCCAACAGCAGTCCTCCTCCACCTCAACCTCTTCTTTCATCCACCTGGTGAGTGCATCTTCTTTTTCTTTTGCCTTGGCTGGAAGAACAGCCGATGTTTTCCTCATTCTCAACTTCTTCTCGGGCACTCTTGTTGCCACTGTCTCTCTTTTTCCACACCTTTCATGCTCAGAGCACCGCCTAGTAGACTCTTCCATCTCTACTTCTTCTGCCACTCTTGACTGCCATGCATTTGCCTTTTCTTCTTGAGTCTAACAATGCACACCACTAGGGAGCCCTTCGGTGATCGCTCGGCAGCCCAAGGCACTGCACCGGAACAGACAACGCACACCACTCGGCAGCCCTTCGATGCACTCGGCAGCCCTTCGATGACACATACATACACACACACACACTCGGCAGCCCAGGGATACAAGGTGAGCTCTCCCACATTCCATTCCCTCTTCATGTTTGACTGACTGGAGATGCAGCACTGCTCGCAAACGTTTCACTCTTTACGACAGAGTCCCTTCTGCCTCCAAGCCACAAATCTTTCCTCGACAAGTCCACCTCCTCACCACAACAAAGTGCACACCAACCGACATGTCTGATTCTTCCGACTTCAGACTTGACTGCACATGCATCTTTTGCAGATCCTTGTCGTCTCTTTTCGCTCTTTGCCCACAGGAGTAGCAGCCTTGCTTCACCTCGCAACTCGGGGCTTTCTGTGTCGAGGAGCCGAATTCACCGCACTTTGCACTCTCTGACGGGGAAGCATTCGACCAACATCACCATTCGGTCGCACACGGCAGAGGTCTTTATTCACGCGGTTTGGTCTGAGTGCCCATTTTGGGCATAATTGTTTTTGGATACGGGGCATGATAGACTGTTGCGGAAGAGGGTTGGATATGGGCGCGGAAGAGGGTTGGATGATGGGCGCGGAAGAAGGTTGGATATGGGCATGTAACGTTTGCTGGCGCTGGTCTCTGGGGTCTTCGGTTGAGGTTCTTGGAAAAGGTTGGGGGTTGGATATCATGTTGGCTACTTGTTCTCGTGGTTGACTGCAGCTTGATTAATAAAATTTGTTGGATAGCACTTGATTGTTTCGGTTTGCAATATTGCCGTGCAGCCCATCTGCCATGGCCGCGACGCTTGTGTCGATTCTATCCGAGCAGACCTGCGTCTGACGCGACAGACGAAGCTCAACTCGGCTACACTAGACGCAGGCTCGCAGCCAACAATCACGGTCTGACGATACAGATTCCCGGCCACCACCGCCAGAGGACGGGATGAGCAGGGCATCGAGGGGCTGCTCCTCGGCCTCATCCAGCTGATGCAACAGCTCGAGGGCGACTGTTCCCAGGCTAGCTACAATGCCGGCGTAATCTGATGGGGGATTCACAGTTGCTACAGTCAAAGGACCAAGAATGTAACCATGGCACATTGCTTCGGGCATGCTGGAAACGCGGAGAAGAACTGAGACGGACGGATTCGCGCTCTAGACTGCTACTGTCTTTGCAGTCGCCGCCGTCTCGGGCATGATGATGAAGGTACAGATCTTGCTGGGTGTATACATCTTTATCAACTCAACAGTCAAGGAGAAAGAAGATGACATCACCAAGAGGAAACGATCTTCAGAATTCGTGTACGGAGTAATTTTATTATGGCCCAAGTACAAAGTATAAGTAGATCCCAAAAAAAAACAATCACGCAGCGCACCGCAGCCCGCTCCGTGATTTACAGTGTCGAAGAGTAAAATGTACCGTTGAGCAGCTTTCATGACAAATGACCGTGATGTGAAGTTGGATGTCCCCTCTGCCTTTTTTTTTATTCAACCATATTTTTCCCGCAGGCCATATACTAAGATGCTGAGACAAGCTTGTCTTCAGCAGGAAACACCATTGCCGTGCAATATTTATTTTCCGCAGAGAAGACCCAGGCCGAGCTAGATGCAATCACACGTCAGCTAAAAATCCCCCATCAGTAGGAAGAGCATTGCTCACCAAACCAAGAGTGCAGCACGTAGGCTGCTTGCCCATGCCCGCGCAAATATGTTTGAAATCTTCCAAGCCACTAGGTACCTTGTTGGCTGTAGTGGGAGCGAGGTAAGTGAACGAAAAAACCCAATAGTTGATGGCAACGAGGACTTACGAGATACGCAGTCTAGGTTAACAAGGCCGAGCACATTTGCAGAGCAGCACTGAGCGATACCAGAAATAAGAGCAGGGCACAGGTTGATACCACTGCGCGCTCCGTCGCTGCCATCGCTACCGCCGTCACCATCGTCGCCATCATCCCCGCCGTCAGAAGAATCGCCATCCCCGTCGGCGGGAGGTTCGTAATCGTCTCCATCCCCATCAGTGGGAGGTTCATCAGAGCCTCCATCGTCGTAGCTGGGGGGAGGAGGAGGGGTAGGAGTAGGAGGAGTGGGAGGCACGTAGCCGTAGCCGCCTCCGCCGGTGGGAACAGGAGAGTAGCCGCCGTGATCACCGCCGTAGTCGGGAGGAGGTGGCGGGTAGGAGGCGGCGGGCACGGCCAGGGCGCCGGCGATGAAGAGCGCCGTGACAGCAAGGAACTTCATTGTCACAGAATTGGTAAGCAGTCGTTTAGACAAAGGGGGGTGTGAACCAAAGGGAGACGAGTTGTGGGATGAGACAAGGACGCAAAGGGAGGATTCCATCACCCATACTTATACCTCGACAGGATATCTTGTCGAGCAGCACAGATACGCCCGTCAATTTGTCACCGAGATAGTAAGCTCATATCCAACAGGACGTACAAGGTAAATGAAGAGAGTCGCACACGATGCCGGCTTACCGTGGTACTTGTATGCACGCAAAACAAGGCACCTTTTCGTCTGGGCATCAGCCCGTGCTACCCGCATGTCCTATCCTGGATGTTTGTGTCGCATGTCTCGGAGCCGACGCTACACACAGCTACACCAGCGGCCAGATTGGGACATGGTCAAGCGGTGGCAGCTGAGTCCCCTTTCCTCCCCACGTCCTGCCATGAACAAGATTTGGGTAGTGATCGCGGAGTGTTGGCCTGGATATCACGATCGCCTCGACAGGGCCCCTCGGACGATTGCGCGATCTAGGCCCTCGCCACATTAATTTAAAAATCCCGATAGTCACGCTCGATGCAGGAGAATCACACCCACCTCGTCCATTGTGCTCCCGACTGCTGTTCCGATGCAATCTCCACGCGCGTCTGGTGTCTCGATTGCTTCCGACGGATCTGTGCTCCGAGGCATCCCAGCTCCATGGATTATCGCATCTCGAGTGGTTCACGTCTGTGTCATGCCATTGATAAGACTCTGAATTGCTCTTCATTCCCAATCCGATGCCCTTTGCAGAGAGACACAACATCCAATAAAGTGGTCATGGTTGCAACCACTTTCTCTGGATGGCCTGATGTTCAACTCGTAAGCGGTGGGACAAAGACGGAGGGATATGCCAAGAAAAAATTATCATCTCTAAATGTTGTGATGGAGGCGTCCTGACGCATGCTGCCCAAACCTACAATATTCATCGTTCAACCCTCAGGCTGGCGCGTTCTTCCACTTCTAATACGCCGTACAGAAATAGACATGATTCCCTTCAGTCCATCAACAAAGACTCCAAAACGCTGTCAAAATTGCAAGGCCAGCATGGCTGGGATACCTTTCGAATACAATCGCCCCTATTCAAACGGACCCCCCTTCAGGCCGTCTATCCTGGCTCATCTATCCTGGCTCATCTCATGCAGCCTCCCAGGCACTAACAAGGAATCGGTCGACCGGTGAGCTGGGCAGGGCCATCACGATTGGCTATCTCGCTTGCTTCATCTCTTTTGCCATCAAGCCATGTCTTTCCTTTTTTTTTCCGGTGCCCTAGCCATCAACGCCACCCCAAGAGCTCGTTTATTGGATTTGGCATCTCTCCCGACCCCCTCTGTGCTTTCCGATGTCCATCTCAAACCTCGGGTACCTCGGTATTCCCAGCCATCGAGTTGAGCCGGCTTTCTTTGCTCTTTTGCTTCGACAACTCCACGTGGTGCGGTGGGATCAATTTGTAGAAAACACCCATCATAAGGCCCCCTACAGCCGGCCCAAACCACCAAACCCACTGGTCTAAAGGTAGCAAACACGGTTAACTGAGTCGAACTTGCAAAAAAAAAACAGATGGCTGGTTCATTAGATGGCACACTCACATGACATGTCTCGCCTCGCAATTCCAAAGGCCAGGCATCGAGACGGGTTCATCTGCGCTCCAGCATAGCCAGGAATGATTCCGCTCGTGGCAAAGGACACCAGCCCCAACGACGCGCCAACCAGGAGAGGACCCATTCGGGGGCCAAACAGAGCTGCTTGTCGAGGATCGAGACCGACACCAAAGGACAAGAAGAGGAGGACAAACGAGGCGAAGACTTCGTTGAGGTAGATTTGACCGGGGTTTGCCTGAGATGGGTCGTACCAACAGCCGCCACCTTGCAAGCTGGTGGTAACAATAAGCTTGTATTAGCACCTCTGGATTACGTGTTTTTGCAAACACAAGGTGACGAGATTACTACATGCTGGGTACACATACCTCGTGGCCCTTTTGGGACCCCAGACGCCCAAGAGAATTCCACCTGCGAGGGCACCTCCGAGAGTCTGGCCACACATGTAAAGGATGCCTAAGCAGCAGTGTGTTAACAATGAAGACGTAGCAAAAGAATAGCACGTATGCGTGCATAAAGTGTGACATGTTTGTATTCAGGCAGGGTAGTATCAGGCAGCTGAATCGCCGGGCATATTGGCACGACGAATCAAGAGAGAAACATACCTCGAGGAACAGAACAGAGACCCGTCAAAATGGCCGAAAACGTAATCATGGGATTCAAATGCCCTCCCGAAGCAGGCGCCGTCGCGTAGATAAATGTCGCAATCAGAATAATGTTGGAAATGCCAATGTACCCGCCAACCTGCGGCGTCCCGTAGCCCTCCAGGGTAGCCGCGATCTGGCCCGAGAGAAAGACGACGCACGAAGTCGCAACAAACTCGACCACCTGGAACCCCACAAAACATGTTCCGTCAGCAACCAGTAAAACTCCCCAGAGTCGTCAAAAAACAACGTACGGCAGACTTCCACACGGACATGTCGGCCCATTGGCCCACGAAATAGTCTCGCCTGCGATACCACGGCGTCAACCGCACGGCGCCGGGCCGCACCCCCGGAGCGAATGATCCGTCAAACGCGGCAAGATCCATTCTCGACGTCGCGGGTTTCTGGTCCGAGGCCGTCGAGACCCGAGCAGCTGGAGGCGAGTCGTCGCCAGCCGGGTGCGTCGTCTTCTCCTGCAGCGACGCCATTGAGGATTGGATTGTGCGTACTTAAAGCTGAGCGAGTGAATAGCCGTTGTCCCTCTTCCTCTCCAGGACAGAAGAAGAAGAATTGGAACACCCGTCAGATATATGGTCCAATTGTCAGCTAATAACGGCTAAGTCAGACCACACACTCGTCAGCCACACAGGCTAGTCGGCCACTGTTTTTTTCCCCTTGATACTATTATCCTATATTAACCTATATTATTATAATTATAATTTCTTAATAAATTATTAATTCTATTTTAAATTTAATTAAATTTTAAAAGTAATAATTAAATTTAATT
>MDJU01000246.1:0-42759 GCA_001721665.1 Trichoderma pleuroti
TTAAATAAATAGTTATTAATAAAGTATTAAGATTAAATATAAATTAAATTTTTATTATATTTTACTTACTTTATAATTATATTTACTTAAAGCTACTTCTTATTCTCTTTGCTAATATAAATTAATTAACCTTAGCTTATTACCTTAGGAACTTACTTTATATTATTTAAATATTAGGTCGGGATGTTATAGATGCCTATGCCCTTGCCAACGAGTATAGCATTAATTTTTCTTTTAAAGTAGTTAATTAAATAGGCAAAGACCCAATTAATATATTAATATGGAATTTATTGCTATTAAAGGAGGCAAAGGATGCGTTTTTAGCAAAGAAGTTTAATCAAAATTTATGATATTTTAGATAGAAGGTTATAATAGCTTCCAAAAAAATCATCGCCTTACCTAGGAATATTAATTTTCTAGTGTTTCAGAAGTGAATTTAAGTAAATTATGCCTCCGAAGAGGCCTTTGGCCTAGCTAATCTCTTTATTTACAACTTCTTCCTCTTTATCTATCTTAACGCCGTTTCTTCCCCTATTTTCATTAAGATAACCTTAATAAGCCTCCTAGGTTATTGCAGTAATATGCTCTCTCATTTCATTACTATTTAACCGCCGGAGAACCGATTCTGCGCTTTAGCGCACTTAAAAAAGGATATCTTATTCCCTTTCTGTTAATAAATCCTCATCTAACTAATGCTTTTAACTAAGAAGCCTCCCCTCAAGCTTAATAAAGTTAAAAAGGCCTGTAACGGCATAAACAATCCGAATTTAATTAATAAACTAATACTTAGGGGCGCTATTGTAAATTATCTTCTATTTTCGCTTACACTGCCTAAAGACTCACTTAACTACTATTCAAAGTTAAAAATACCGTAAGTTATATAGTTCTTTTAAATTCCAAGGCCGTTAACCTACTGCTTCATTTAAATAATAACAAAGTCCGTAATAGGGAATAACAATGCTTTTCCTCGCGCTAAAGCTGGCATCAGTAAGATAGTATCTTCCCTCGGGAATCGTAAACGATCGAGTCAACGCCTGCGGCAGCAGCCTCGCGTCATAGATCGATCCCTCGGCACTGGCGAGTACATAAGAGAATAGGCCATCAAAGGTCACAGCAGCAAGTACATTCTGTAATATTTTATTCTTCCGCAACCAGAATCTTGCCTGCTATTTAGCAGGAACATATGCAGCAATGTATATGCCGTCAATCGCGCCGATCGCGCCGCTGAAGCCTTTGAACTTTCCCACCAATTCAACTTGCAGCAAGAGATACTAAGGATTCAGCAGCTAAACGAATTCCTTATGCAATTGCCGCATTAGATCAATCAATTCATGAAAGATTCATAATACACTCGACTAAGTGATGTGGAATTTTAAGGCAGTCATTCTTTGCAGTGCATCAAAGACACATATCCACAGGAATACTAACAACTTCTAACCTAAACACCACCAATACATCCTCAACGCCGTCATCCTCCGTCGCCCTCTTCCAATCGCACCTGACGGCCCTCATCCTCGCCGCCGACGAACAGGGCCCTTACTTCCTCGGCCCGTCGCTGTCCCTCGTCGACGTCAATTTCGCGCCCTTTGCGCTGCGCCTCAGCCGCATCCTCCATCGCCGTTATCCGAATGCCCTCTTGGCCGATGCCACTTCGGGCACGCGCTGGCATCGTTGGCTAAACGCCTTGGAAATGGATCCGCACATTAGGGCGACGACGGGCACGGATGAGTTTTATCTGGACACTGTTGACCTGCTGCTTCAGACGTCGAATGAGGCGGGGTGAAGGATGGCTATGAATTGAATGAATTGACATCATACCCTGTCCATCATGACAAACATTCTTTATTGAAATCTTTATTATATACGCATTCAGTTCAAACTCATAGTGGTATCGCAAATAATGTCCCACGCTATCCGCCCAGCCCAATATACAATGTAGAACAATGTTTGATAAAAATACCCAAATCATCTCATATATATCCAGGCTGAAAAATCCCAAAAAATAAAATAAATGCCGGTCCGAAAAAAGTAACAAGCACTATACAGCCCATGTGATTTCATGACGACGGGCGTCGAAGTTGATTGTCCCTCCTGCGCCTCCTGATATCCGCCCACTTCTCGCCAAACGTGACGACGTCGCCGCTCTGCCGGGCTCTGACGCGGCCCTCGCCGAGCTCCTCGAGATCCTTGGTCTCGAGATACCTTTTGCCCTCGCCGTCGTCGACCCATCTCTGCGGATCGGGCAGGTAGGCCCAGGAAAAGACGGCGCCAAAGGCGGCCACCGAGCCAAAGAGGAGGAAAATCAGGCCCTGGCGGCTGTCGCTCTTGTACGACTGGTTGATGCCGTACACAATCAAGAGAGAGACGATGCTCCCAAACTTGCCCGCCGCCGCCGAGATGCCGTGGCAGGTCGAGCGGTAGCAGGTGGGGAATATCTCAGCCGGTATGATGAAGGTCAGTGTGTTTGCGCCTAGAACCAGGAGAAAAAAAGAGCAACATGTCAGCGTTGAGCAGGTAGAATAGATGGGAGCCCATGTCGTAGGGGACTCTTACCCATGTTGAACATGAAATGGCAAATGGCCACAAACACAACCGTCGCGGGGGCGGCCGCCTCTTGGTGGACGCCGTAGTAGACGCCTCCGGTAATGATGAAGAGAATGGCCAAGACGAAGAAGGAAATTGTGAGCCATCGCTTGCGCGGAATGCGATTCGCGAAAAAGATGAAGCACGCGCTGCCGGCAATGGACGCCAAGGAAACGGTGAGAATGTATTGCTTGGTCTGCTGTATCAGCACGTCGTAAATGGTGTTACACGGCTCCGTCTTGTCCGTCTGCCACGCAGGGAGCCCTCCCGTCACCCAGCCGGGCACTGTCGAGTTGCCCCCCGGCAGCGACGAGTTCCAGCATGAGAGCTGGCTGTTGATTTTTGCTGGCTTCGTCGTAGCCCACATGTCGGCCAGGGTTCCTCGATTATCGAGCGAGAGGCCATAGAAACTGACGTCCAAAAAGAACCATGCGGCCGATGTTCCAAGGAGATAGTACCAGTTGCCATCTCGTATGAAGTAGTTGTGCAGATCCTCTCTGGAAAACTGGATTGGCATCGGCCCGGGGGAGTTTTCAGGGTGCATGCCATTGGGGGGGTTCATTTGGACATTGTTCGAGGTAGTGCCAGATGGGGCACCATAGACACGTTGCGTGTTCATAATGGCAACAGCGGGCTTGTTCTTCACCTCGAGACTGTAGAGACCGCAGTCGAACAAGAAGAATCGAAAGATGATGGCCAGGAGAGCGGGTACGGCGCCTGACCCGATGACGATGCGCCAGATGCCGTCAACTGCTCGGCGACACTCCTCTTCGTGCAAGGAATCGAGCCCACATCGCATCTCCCTGAGGTGGTGCGTGTTGTTGAACCCTATCAGGACGAGCAGGCCAATGATTTGAGCCAGCGCTTGTCCAACAGGCTGCATGAGGAAGACACTGGCCAGCATGCTCGATCTGGACTGAGTGCTAGACCACTCAGAGGTTATGACTGCGCTCAGGGGGTACTCGGCTCCAATGCCTAGCAGAATGGTAAGTTACGGGCGGTAAAAAGGGGGGGGGGGAGACGAAGCATACCAATGCCCATGACAAAGCGCCACCAGATGAACAAGCCGAGGAATGACATGTCTCCGTAGCCATGGCTGCTCGTAGCTACGCCGATGGTAGAGACGATGACGAGAACGAGCTCGATTCCGTAGAGACGGGTACGGCCAAAGCGATCGGCGAGGTAGCCAAAGAGGACCTGTCCAACGATGGAGCCGAAAAGGGTAAAGAAGTTGATGAGGAGACTGGCCCATTCTTCTCCGTGAGGCCAATATACAAAGGCAACAGAAGCGAGGATGACGTTGGAAGAGAAGAGGTTGTATCTATAGGACGATGGGATTAGTGGGAGAAAAGTCGTATATATATATAAGGTACTTTCTGGTGGCAACAAGTCTTTTATATACGGGATACAGCAACGGCCAATGTAGCATCAAAAGGAGAAAGAGGAGGAGAGAGGCAAGAGGTGAAAAGAGAAGATGGCAAGGCTGGACAACGTACGAATCGGTCAGGAAGCCCGAGGCGGCAACGCCCCAGATGCGGAGGTTCCACGAGTTGAGGTCAAGCTCGTAGCGCAACTGATGTCGATCCTATAGCAGGCAAGACAAGACAAGGAAACTTGTTAGCAAACTCGTGGCCATGGCAAGGCATCCGGTTCGGTTCGGTTCGGTTCGGTTTGGTTTGCGCGCGGCAGTGGGGCGAGGCCCCCGTCTTTGGATTCGCAGACGCAGATACGGAGCACAAGATGCAGATGCGGTTGCAGCGAGGATGGAGAAGAGACATGGAGACATGGAGATATGGAGGATATGGAGAGGGAATAAGGGTAAATGCAAAGGGAAAAGACGCACCTGGACGTCCTGGGACGACAAGGCAGAGCTGTCGGCGCCCAGAAACCCTCGATTTCTCCGCCCGGAGCTGTGCCCCAGATTCAAGGGCATTGGCCGCGAGACTCACTCGGGCGATGATGCGCCCAAGCAGATGCCTATGGGCAGACTGGGGGTGGTTGCAGCGGCTGGTGGTTTGTGGAGGCTGTTGTGGTTCTGAGACAGTCTCTCCTTGTTTTTTGCCCCCCTGGCTGTCTGTCTGTCGGTTCAGTTCAGTTCAGCTGAGACACGGGGCCCCGAGGGGGGAGAGAGGGGATGATGAATGGCACGATTGTCGAGCGACAAGGCAGGCAGAAATGGGCGCAATCCCAGCGTCTGGCTCATTACGAAAGACACGACTTGACGTTAGCATCTCATGGCGGAGCGCAATCAAGACTGTGAGTGAAACAGAACAGGAGCGAAAGGGGGGAGGAAGAAGAAGAAGAGAGGAAGAGAGAGAAGAGGGAGCGCAAGGAAGAGAAGAAGGAAGGCGGCCGAGGATGGCAAAGGGAAACGAAAACGAGGCGTTCTAGAGCGAGCGGGCAGAGAGCGAGGGCAAAGAAGCCATCGCCGCTGTTAGAGAGTGACGCGTTTCTCGGCAGCGGCTCCAGGCGTGGCCAAAGTATTGGAGCATTAGGTTGCCAAGATGAGGATGCATCTGAGGCTGAGGAAAAAATGCAGACTAGCTGGGGGGGGGGGGGGAGTGGTATTACCTGATGCGTGAAGCCTGAGCCCTTGTATCAGCACTGCCAGGCAGGTATATTGAGTACCTTACTTGGGTACCAAGGTAGGATAGGATTGAGCAGAAAAGAGGCCCTCGATACTACAACTACTAATAAAATGCTGCAAACTCCAGATGAGACTGGCCATAGTAGAGTAGCTTACTATGCGGAAGCCCACCCTCTCATCAGGTCAGGTCATCCGTGCCGTTGAATGCAAATTGGCAATGGAATGGAAGATGCAGAAAAAAAAGGGTCCCCTTCCATCGCCCGTGCCGAGCGCTACTGTGCCTTTGCCCATTCCCACTTTATTTCCCAGGCTTGGAGAGGCACGATGCCAGACTTGGGGGGGAGAGCGAGGGAGCGAGGGAGAGCTACTACGAATGGGGTGAATTTGAAGATGGGGGATGGGCGATTGGGTTTCGGGATGTTTGGCGTCTTGGTCCGTTGTGTGGATGTAGCTTCTTGGGGGTTTCGAGTGCTACATTACTTTACCTTACTTTACTTTAGTACTTACCTAATGTACTGCTACCTCGTGCTACTTGACAGTATAATCTACCCATCGCCTGCATACATGTCTATGTAATTCCATGGTCAACCATCAAAACCAAATGGGATGGGATGGGATGGGTGAAACCGCTGCCACATGCTTATGTAGTCTAAACCTCCCATCTCGTCATCAATACTCCAAACCAAAAGTCTTGGGCAGAATGTCATCCGTCACACGCACATACATAGACAAGGGCGGGGGTTCGGCAAACGGCCTCGCTCGTCCTCCGTGCCGGAACTACTTCGTACATACGCACTTTGTACCGATTGGCATCGAAAGCCAAGCAAGTCCAAGTCCAAGGCCAAGTCCATCCACGGGGCAAAATCGAGATGCAACTTGTCACGCAAAAAAAAAAAAGAAGAAAAAAAAAGAGACCGGCCAGAGATTGTTCAACCGTTGGCGCCTAGGTACGATTGAAGGCAGAGAGCGATGCGTCGTTAGCGGTAGCGTGAGAATGACTTGACAGACAGCCAATGTATTTCTCTTTTTTTTTGTTTTTTTTTTCTTTTAATGTGCTGCAAAGAAACACAACATCAGAAAGCAGGGGGTCCCCTTGCACAGCGCTTGCACGTGCAAGCGGGATGATGTACCGAGTACATGGACGAAAGCGTCCTTTCGAAACACGGAGCGCGTGCCCATCGGTTTTTTCCTTGTGCCAATGGTGATTGGCTTCCTGGATGGCAGCATGAGATGAGCGAATTGCGGCTTATGGCCAGGGACTTTTTTTTCTTCTTCTTTTATCTCTCAATTGCTGCTGGTTTAGCCTATGCTACAGTACGACTCTACTTCTGCGCGCATTTGATGATTGCCACCTTGTATTGACGCTGCTTTGCTTCACTTACACTTTTTGCTTTTTGCAAGTACCAACAACATGGCGACTGGGGTCCCCCTCGGAAGGGGCTGGCAGCGACGTCAGATCCCTTGCCGCTGGCCCTCCTTTTCCGTGGTACGTACCGCATGGCAAAAGCTTAACCTGCCCTAGCCACGCGCCAGCCTATCGAGAGTTTTTCCGGCCAAGAACAGCCGACAGCCTCAATCCAAGTCCCGACGTGGCCATGAGCCAAACATCAGATTCAGCTGTGCGCTAAAATTGATGGCTTTGCCAGAAGCATCAGTTGCTGCGTCGCCGCCCGTGGCCCGCTGATCCGGCGGCTCCGGGGGGCGACGACCGCTGGAGCTTGCCTCAATATGCCTCTGTGGCCTCTCCTGGGGCGCTCAACAGCCCACAGCCGTCTGCACCGTTCGGTCCAAGTACTTGTACATGACATGGAACTGAATGCTTGGACGTTGGCTCTGGTCTCGGTGCGAGTACATACCTAGATACTCTACAACACAAACAGGCTGGGGAGGTCACTCGGCGTCCCGGAGAGCTGCAAGGGATACACTAGAGGCCTATCGACTCCCTCCCCCTGTCTACTTTAGTTGCCCGCGCTTGCAGCGAGTTATGGGCATTTCTGCCGTGATCAATCCAGCTAAGTAGCCTTGTGAATCGTCAAGGTATTATACCGCTGCTGTGCTGTGCTCGCACTCTCTGCTCCTCGCCCCGAGTGGATTATGCTTGTTATCTACCCAGAGTACTCCTTGTAGTGTCGTGGCTCTGTCATGTGTCAGAAAACATTGAAGGCGGCGCCGCCAACGGCCGGAGCACAGCACGGTACATGTACGTGCGCTGCTGACTTCCATGTACCTCGAACTGCGCTGCGTTTGTACCCTTTCGCCGGCCCTAGCAGTCGGACGCTACAAGTCGTCGCTGGCAGTGCCTCCTAATACTCCGTCAAAGTACCGTGCTACCTCTGCCTTCATGTTAGTAGCCCAGCCCCAGCCCGTCAGATGCCTTTGATCAAATGCCACAAGTGATCCAAGACATGATTGACGATTGCGTCAGCCTGAAAAAGCCACGAGCAAACCCGCCGCTTCGTTTCATTGCATTCAATGCATTGCCCGCCTCCTCGCGCTCTCTGGTCCAGCTGGGAGAATCCAGTAGGGACAGGGGACGCAACAGTTGCTTGGGCTTGCATGTGCCCCCAACTGTGCCGAAGCAAAGTACGAGTACTTGCACAGTACGTCCGCTGGCTTGTGAATCCCCACATGCCCCCCATTAGCGCGCTGTAGAACGGTAGATCCAGGGCCCGCCCTAGCGCCTCCTGTGCCCTGGAAGCCCGCCCAAAGGCCCTAGAGCTCTGGCGCTGCGAGCCCTGCAACACGGCGGCTGCCCCCTCTACCACGCTCTAATATTCCCCGGTTCGTGGGTACAGTCGCTGCTTTTTCGTTCAGGTTTTTTTTTTCGCTTCCTCTACCACTTCCAGCAGCTTCTGTCTTGGGGGGGGTCAAAATCTCACTCCTTCACCCCGAATTCCTCGCAACGACGACGGCTTCTCGACCAGCGCCCACCGACGGCACATTGTTTGGGCCGTGTAAAGTGCCTTGTTCCCTCTCTTGTCCAGCCGCAGACGCACGCCAGCGGTCCCCGAATGACGACGACATCCTGCAATTAGCAAACCAGCTTCATCTCGCCTTCTCCCCCACCACCCACCACCAAAAAAACAAGGGCAACAATCCTTCCCGCAATCCGACGCCAGCCCGCCGACAGACCAGCACGCGCAGACTGAAGCCAGAGGAAGCAAACAATCCCCTTCCTGCTGCTGCTGGCCCTGGCCTCCAAACAGGTCTCCAGGGTTGCTCGGCAGTCAGTGGGGGGAGAGAAGCAGCCGCGCATGCCTCGCGCATCGGGATCGAGCAAGCGACAGTCAGGAGCCGCTCATCGCGACACCAAGGAGAATGGGCTCGTAGCCCCGGCAAAGCGAGTTACTGGCAGGAAGAGCCTCAATCCTCCCGAGGGCCCTGCGAGGCCGGCCGACCATGGCGCGGGCCACGCAGGGCCGCAGTTTGTGCTGCCCAACGGCGTCTCCAAGGCCGCCATCGACTTCCACGACCGCTCCACCGATGCTCGCAGGGCTTCCGTCGGCAACTACTCTGAGACGTCCACGTCCGAGTCGTGCACCTCTCATATAGGCTCTGGCTCTGCCGCCGCCAATGTCGATGGTGGTCATCGCCAGATCGACGTCAACGCCCTCAAGAACGCAGACGTCCACCGCGATTCCGGACCCATCGACATGGTGGCCACCGTCCTCAAGACGCTCCCTATGCAGGACACGCTCGCCATCCTCATCATCCTCATGCAGCTCCCGACGCTTTCCCTCTCCATCATCTACGGCATCTTCACCTGTCTGACCTTTGTCCCCCCCGTCACCACCAGCTCGGGCATCAACCTCAACTTTGCCGAAATCTTCGATGGCCACTCCACCATGCCCTCCCTCGTCACCGTTGTCTGCATGGACTTCTTCTTCCTCCTCGTCTGGCTGTTTCTCTGGCAGCCGGTCCAGGACGCCATCCTGGACCTCGCCAAACCCATCATCGCCATCACCCTCGGTGGCGGCACTACGTATAGGAACGGCGGCTCCCGCGGCCTCACCACCTGCTTCGTCTGGATCGTCGTCAACCATGTCATCCGCAGCACGAGAACCCACTGGTCCCGTCTTGCTAGGCACATCCCCGAGGACTGGCAGGTGCCTTCTGCCCTGAGCAGCACGTTCGAGTCGACCTCTGTCATGCACGATAAGAGAAGTGCGTTTGCGTGGGTCCGGAGCGGACTGGCCATTCACATCCTCACACAGGGGCTTGTAAGATATATTCGCGAGTGGTATTTGAGGAGGGAAAAGGCCAACGCAGCGTCCGGCCAGCATGATCCCGAGGCGGGGAAGCCCGTCGCAACCATTTCCATCAACGGCGAGATTGCCCACGACACCGGCTTTGTCACGCCCGACACGGAGACCGGGTGCCCCCCTCAACCGGCCCCCCCCGCCTCCACCAACAAGAAGAGGAGAAAGCAAAGCACGCAGGTCAGGCTGCAGCAGCCGCTGTGGGCTGCCCTGGCCAGCACAAAGATTGTTGTCATGAAGGAATACGAGTCGTCCCACGTGCCCTCGAAATCGCTCGGCGTCAACACGACGGACATTCACAACCTCGGAAACGCACCTTTCAACACACAACCCAAGCAGATATGGATCTCATATATCGGCAGCGACGAAGTATGCTTTAACACGAGCCACTTTCCGGATCTAGACGACGAACCGCCACTCCCCACCACCGCCAACGGACACGCAATCACGCGGCCGGCCGGTGTCGATACGTCCAAACCCTTTTACGTCAAAGTGAACAATGCATTCTGGCAACCCACTCGCATCTTTCCTGTGGTCGAAGCAGACGACGGCGGCCGAGGCGGTACTCGTTGGACGGGAGACATTTATGGCCTCCGCCCATCGTCCAAATACGTCTGCGAGTTTGTGGACATTCGGACTGACAAAGTTGTCTTCTCCACGAGCATCCGGACCATTAAGGAACCCGCCCGAGAGAACAGCAACGTGCCCGTCGCCGTGTCTGGCTCTCAGCAGTCACTACAACCCGATTCCCCCGCCACTACTCTCAGCATCTCCATTGCGGCCGCAGAAGTCAGGCTCAACGACGAGAAGAACCGCCTCAAGACGTGGCGGAAAGAATGGAAGTCGAGAATCAACGCTCTCAAGAAGGAAAACGAGCTCACGGACAACCAACTAGCCTCGGCCGGCCACAGCGATGACAAGTATAGGCAAAAGATCCGCCAGCAAGAGACCCAGAAGGCACAGGCCGAACGGGATACGGAAACCCAAGCCGAACAGCTCAAGAAGTTTGACGGCTCCCCAGACGCTAGCCGAGAACAAGAAGAAGATGGAGCGATCCTACTCGGGCGAGAAGAAGCTCTACGACGCGGCGCAGAAGAGTTTCCGCGAGTACAAGGCAACGCTGGAGAGCGAGGTCCAGTCCAAGGACAATGAAAAGGGCAACCTCAACACCAAGCGCAACAAGATTGCCACCCGCATTGCCAAGGTTGAAAACGAGCTCGCCAACATCACCGATGCAAACAACCGGGGTCTCAACGAGGTGGAGCGCCGAAAGCGTGAACGTGCAGGCTGGCAGGAGCAGATTGTCAACTCGGACAAGTCGTTCAACGATCAGCTCGGACAGAGCTATGCGTCCAACAACATGAAGGCCGAGCATCTCCGCAGCCTCCAGAACGAGTTGCAGACGGTTAGAAGCTACATGAGCCAGGCCAACGGCTTGCCCGTCGACATGGCCTCGCTCGAGTCAGCCGTCCACGTTCCCTTTCATTCGCCGCAGCCACAGCAACAGCAGTTGCCGCCGCCGCCGCCGCCGCCGCAAACTCCTTGGAATCCCAACCCTGCCGCTCCCGCGCACTTCCCTTCCAGTGTCAACTACTGGGGAGGCGTAAATGGCGAGAACCACTCCTCCACGTCTCTCTCTTTGGGTCCCCCCGGCTTGGCAGCCTGGCAATCTCCGCCCATGACCTCCTTCGAGCTCCGGGGCGCCAAGTCGCGAGGTCGCAGCTCTAGTATGCTCAGCGACGTCAGCGGTTTCACCCAGCCGAGCGACGAGGAGCCTCGTTCTCCCGTCGGCATGGGCATTTCACGACGCCCCATGTACACGAAGCGGTTCGGCATGCACGACAGCAGACGGAGCACAGGCAGTGGCGGCAGCGGTGGTAGTGGCAGCATGGGCGATCCGTCCAGCCCGGCGTGATGGCATTCTTCTTCCTTGTCCATTTGTATCTATGCTTGTGAGTCTGAGAGCTAAAGGTTGTCAACGGTGCTGTTGTCTGGCAGCGTTTCCCGTCACGGGGATCAAGCGAGCTGGCCAATGTGCTGGAAGCGATGAGTATGTAGTTTGGCATAGTCGCCTTTGGTTTGACGAATGAAGCAGCGCTTTGCAGAATCCGTGTGTCCCCTCGCCGTCCCAAGTGATGTAACTGTGGCTTTTTTAGAAGAGTTATCTTGCATGGATGATGATGTGTCTGTCCTGAAACGATTGGTCCGTCTGACATGGATGGGCAGCCGCTGGTATAATACATATTACCCCATGGCAAGGCTCGGCCAACAAGAGTTAATCTATGCTGCCTAGAGTACAGCCGTGTACATGCAGGGCGGTTACACGAGTCCTATGAGGAGTAAGTCGCCCAATCAAGACATGGACCTCTCAGGACCGCTTCCTGTATATCTGAGGGGCAATGTGAATGGAAGTTGAGCTTGGTCAGGTGCTTTTTTAGCTGCATTATGGCTGGGTGCAGGTGAGGGGAAGGTGATGTGCGTCCCAACGCAAAAAAAGAAGAATCTCGAGGGTTCATTTCTCTCTACTCTTTTTTTCTTCTTCTTCTTTCCTCTCTAGATTTGTTGATGATTATTATTATTTTTTGGATTTTTTTTTTTTTGGAAGTCACCATGGCTTTCTGTTCGACCTGCAACCGAGCGTTCAAGGATGACGCCGCGCTGTCGATGCATCTACGAGACAGCAAAGTGCACGACCCCGAGTCAGCGGCGACGACGGAAGACGCTGGCTGGAAGTGCGTGCGCTGCGAGACGGAGTATGATTCGCAGGATGAGCTGAAGAAGCACGTGCTTTCGTCGGAGAAGCATTTCGCGTGCGTGGCGTGTCTGGAGGGTGGCAAGTGGCAGGACTATTTGACAAAGAGGGCGCTGAAGAGCCACATCTGGGGGAAGCACAAGCACGGCCCAGGACGGGGAAGCGAGGGGTCGAAGAAGGGCGGCAAGGGCAAGGGCAAGGGCAAGGAGCGAGAGACGCCGCTGGACGGCTTCTTTGCTTCGTTTGCGGGATTCGTGTACGACGCCCGTCTATCGCCGGAGGCGTCGTGGAAGAAGCTGAGGAGGTTCAGGGGCTGGAAGGGCCCGCCGGAGAAGAGGAGCGAGGAGGAGGAGGACGCGTGGCGGGGGTATCAGGGGGCGCTGGTGAGGGAGGTTGAGATGTGGTTTGGGGACGACAAGGACTTGGCGGCGTGGTGGACGCTTTGCAAGGCGGTCGGCAAGGCTGATCCGCCAGACGAGATTCAAGAGTGCAAAAAGGTATGTGCCGTCTCTGCGTCTCTTGGTGGCTCGAGGTGGGAGAGGCTGATGGGAAGCATTTGGGGCGGCAGATTCTTCGGACGACGCATGTCAACATTGTCGACCTCGATCGACTGGGGCAGGAAAGGCGGGCAACGAGGATGAGGGGAAAAAGGTCAGAGTGTTCAAGTCGGTGGGGGAGCTGAAGGAGTACAGCGTCAGGAGCAGGAAGATATTTTTCAAGGAGCAATTGAAGTCGTACGGTGGAGGAAATGTGGTGCTGAAGCACTTGCTGCGGGTGTTTTTCACCCAGGGGCGGCGACTGGTGTACATGCGGTGAGGCTGTCTGCCTAGAGCTTCACGATGAGATGCCGTGTGTTTCTGCAGCCCAGCGCAATTCTATTCCGTGAGTCTATTCTAAAGTTGCTATCCTAAAGGTCCATCTACTGTCGTGCCATGCCGGGCCATGCCGGAGTCCTTCACAACTCATTCTTCCTCCATGCTCTCGACGACTGGTCTCAGAGCTGGTCCTCCAATTCCAACAGTTCTAGTCCCCCAATGATCACCATCATCTAAGCCAATCCTCCAAGCCAATCCTTCAAGTCAATCCTCCAAGTCAATCCTCCAACTCCAACAGTCGCCTCAATTCTCACCGTCATCTAGGCTAACCCAGCAACGGCTTTGTCGACCCCCTGCCTTCCGGGATGTGCACAATTCCCATTCCGAGAGGCTCCTCAAGCTGCGTAATGTTCCTCAGCTCCGGCAACGTAAACGGCTCCGTGCGGCTCATGCTGTCGACTCTCCCCAACAGCTTCTCCAAATGTCTAAGCGAGGCAGCAGGAGCGTATCCCGGCCCTTGATGCCCTGCCAATTTGGTCACCACAAAAGTGAATCCTCGCTCCTCATGCACTGTTCCCAGGATACCCGAACCAGCTGGCATGTCGCTAGCGTAACCCGTCTGCTGCTGTCTAGAGGGATCGGAAGCCGTAATGGGGTACGTAAAAAGAATCCTTGGGTTTGCGCTGAAAGCCCATCTTCCCGCCCCATGTCATGTTCTGGATGCCCAAGAGAACACCATCCATGATAATGATCCAGTCAGCGTCGCCATGGGCGAAGATAACATTTTGGGTTGTTTCAATGACTTGCGGGAGTTGCTTCAGGCCTGATGGTAAAGAGCTATCGGTAGCTTTGAAGACGTTTTTATATTCAGCGCATGATTGCCAAGTGGTCGAAGCGGGAGCATGTATGGCCATTTTGACATCAGTGCGGTTGAAATAAGGGTCGTCGTTGTCGATGGGGGTATAGACCGTAGGGCAATGGTCGAGGATATTATATTCGATGAAACAGGGGTTTGCCATGAAAGCCCCCTTCCTGACAGTCTCTCTCAACGTTTCGATACAAGTCACGTTTGTGATGGACGTGATGTTAGGCAGCATGTTCGTTACAGGATCGATGGTTGGCTGCGTGCCTGATGGAGGAAACGTAAGATATCTGTCATAGAATTTGGTGAAACCACACTCGTCGGAGATTTGACGGGCAAGAGATAATGTGTCATCATCAAGAGCAAACTCAAATGCGTGGCGAGAGATGTAAGGCAGAATCGGGATGTGGTACTGGCCAGCTACGCTACTTATATCTCCGTCGTAAATTATCAGGCCTGCCAGATTGTAATGATCCGTGTCGTTGGCATCAATGAAGTGGCTCGAGATGTATGGACCGTAGTAGCCGCCATACGACTCCGCCGCGACGTAGACACGCCAGCCATGTAAGCCAAAAGCATCGACAAAGTTGCGCCAGAAACCCATGAATTGGGCCGCTAGCTCATCCTCATTGGTGATGCTGGGTTCGCCCTTGGAAAAGCCCGTGCCGATGGGTTGCTCAATCCAGACGACGTTAGTGAGACGGTGCCAGCTCCAAGGGTTGCGCTTCGGCTTCAAGGTTCCGGGTTGCCAGGAAAATGGACCGTTTTCTTGGAGCAAGGCGATGAGAGACGAGCAGCCGGGCTGTTTCAAGTTTGGCTCGGTCAGCAAATGGGAATCAGGCGTAGGAGATACTTTGGGTTCGAACTTACACCGCCGTTGAGCCAGATGACGATTTCTTTATCATCCTTGTGCTCTTCATTGACAGTTGGGAAGAACCAGAAGAACATGTTGTCTTTTTCATCGGTCTTGTTGCTGATTGGCAAAAGGCCCGCGTACGACTCGCCTACATCGAAATCGACTTCTGGGATTCCAGTTCCATTGACGGCGAACTCTGCGCAAATATTAGCGTAAGACCAGGACAAGAAGCTATTGCATCACTGGTCAGGACGTACTTTCAGTGACGTAGTTGAGGTATCGCGGCGTTGGCTCTGGTTTGCAGGTGTCACCAGTGAAGTTTCTGCCGATGAGTGGAAGCTTGGATGTCGTGGAGTTTACGGGATAGTGGTCAAAGGGTTCAACGAGATTCTTAGCGGTGCCGGTTCCGGGTGGCCCAGCAAAGATGCTCCTGATAGCGGGCAATAGGGGTAGCACCCAGTGAAATCCCATTGTGAGGGTTTTGAAGTATAGAGATGGCAGTGGACAAAATACTCGTGTAAGTTGAATCTTGGAGAAATCTTGCGAGTCCAGAAACTCGGCTTTACTGTGCTTCTTATACAAGACGGAGTGTTTAGGACTGTTGTATGTACAAGGGTATCTGAATGTCTGAATCATGTGCATCGCATATTGGCTTATCTTACTGAGTTGGGCGTCATGCTGAATTGTTTGTGAGCATGTATCCGTCTCATTAGTTTCCGAATTAGTTTCCGTCTGCTCAGTTTCGCTCAGACATCGGCGAGGCCGAGTGATGGCATCGTATTTGTATGCGGGCGCCCTTTGTGTTTGCCCCAAGTAAAGCTTTGGTCAATGATGATCCCTCAATAAGATTAATGGATCAAATCCAGCCGCACAATACAAGTTTCCATGTTGTTTGCGTATACCCAGCTTAGGCAGCCACTCAATGTGATGTCGGCAGCCGATGTTGACGGAAGGATTTCGTAAAGGGGCCATCTTCGCTTTACTTTAGTAAAACAATGGAATTCGTATTCAAGAGGATTCGTCGTCGACCAGCCTCATTTCTCGTGTCGGAGATGAGGTGGCGGATACATGCATGGTAGGATCTTTTGTTGCGGTCAAAGCTGAAGGGTTGTGCGTGGATACAAGTTTCACACTCGGGACGGAAAAATGAGAGGCATCCAGGTCAACCCAGCTGCTTCTCTATCAGACACAAACATAACAGAATTGCCAATACCGTGCCGTAATAATAGAAGCGATAAGTCTTTTTATCCATCGCGGGCCCATTAGATGTGTAGATCCTATAAGCGAGGGTACAAGACGACAACTGTTGCAGAATGCACAGTGGCAAAACCCCGATATCCTCGTTCATTACTGTATATCCAATATAGCAAAAGCATGTGCCAAAGGCGAGAACAAAGAGGGAAGTGCCTGCTCGAAGAGCTTTTATGCCTCGGTCAGAAAGTAACATGGGAAGAGTTTGTCTTTCGCTTTTTCGATCACCCTCAAGGTCGTGAAATTCCTGTATATGCATTGTTCCCATGAACCAGACAAAGATGATACAGTCAATGGTAAAGGTGATGTTCCAAGCTTCCACATCCCTCCCCAAGACCGAGTTCAAGAGCCGCCCCAGGATGCAGTATGAAGAGGAGCCAAAGTAGCTGCGCATGAACCAGCCAAACCACTTGGGCCATACATAGCATACTGTAATCAAGATCTCCCAGTGCAAAAGATGCAGCATTGGCCAGACTCCAAACAGAAGATACATAGTGACAGGCCCCAGTACCCATGCAAACACCCAGCGGGCCTTGGCTTGTTCAATAGTCATTAAACCAGCGGGAATAGGACGATCTGGCTTGTTTATGTAGTCTTCGTCTGGAGATGACGTCTGGTTGGCAATGTCAAATATGTAGTTGCAAAGAAGCCCCAGAATGACTGTTTCCGTGAGTAACGGGACCATTTCGGCCATTGGTAGGGGCGTTTTGACGACTCTAGATAGGAGTCCACCCATGAAAATGAACAGAAACCCAGTTGCATTCGAATTTAACAGTCGAACGGTTATATCCAACTCAAGCAGCACAGCATGCCATAAAGTAGGGAATAGAGTCCCAATACACGACGCAAATCGTGGAGTTTTCTTCGCCATTTATACAAATAGATGTGGAATGGAAGAAATAGGAAGTTGACTCAACTTGCGGACTGTAGCAAGGTGAAGTACTCATTAATGTTGTTTGAATGCTCTAATCAGAATAATTCTCTATAGACTACTCATTTATATATCTATATTCTATCCACTTACTTATCATCGACGTCAACAGCCTGGTTTCTCGCTCATATTCCTTTTTGGGTTCTAAGAACTGTGTGGGATGTGGTCATGTTCGGCGGTATTATGAGATGGCGAATTGTGCAACAAGCGCAACAGATGGTTGGGATTCGCTGACAATCTACTAGGTAGGTGCATGTAGTACAGCCGTAGAGCACACCCTTACTGATCCTGTCGGATTTACCAATCTCATCGATGTATATGCGGATACATGATTGTGGTCTGCTTGAGGGAATTAAAAGATTCTCTGTAGAGTCATGTGGGTGACGCCTTGTTAGGTCTACCCATTCCATTTAGCTAATCTCAAAGCCAGGTACGACTGCCCTTGGGGCCTTGATCAGTCTGACTCATTAACGTCATCTGCCTGTGTGATTCAACTTGTATCTACATGTAGAAGCCGAAGCCATTGAGGAAATCTCTGACTCGGCTGTATCACTAGTCCACTTTGCAAGGGCGGATATACAGGACACCAGGCTCCTGGTATATGCAGACAAAGCTGCAGGTCCGTACTGCTTCCTTCCGAGCCATAAATACTGTGGGTATCATACAACTTCGAATACACAAGCATTCATATTCAATGAAATTATGTACGATTGTTGGCTGCCTCCTCGCTTAGTCGTAAATGTGTTGATTACCAACATGGGGTATAATTGGATGCAACCATTGCGTAGCTTATAGCCTGTAAGTCATTTGAGATAAATGCAAGTATCTACAGATACTCTATGCATATCTCTGAGCCCCTCCTAGGATGTCCATGTATGTCTTGCTTTCATGTTATCCCAAAGATGTTTACGCGAATCCGTAAAGGCTTATTGCCATCATCTACAGGTGCATCTTGATCCATCACAGCAAAACTTGTAGTAATTGTAGAGATCAGCCAATTACTGATTATAGATGAATAGACGGTCAATGCCTGATGAACCGTGGTTCTAATTGCACATAGCTGCGGATGTAGTGACATGTTAACACAATCTCGTAAAAATTACGCGCTAGCTAAGGTTGTTAAGCATCTGTTAGTGATGTGAGCTATTTCAGGGCCACTCTCACGGGATAAGGGCAGCTGGAGCTAACGGGGCTTTAACAGCATATGAGCTCTAATGTTAGAGCCTTAATGCCTGCCTACCTACCTACGTATGCGACATTACCCGGTAGGTAGCGAATAAATGAGTTGCAAAAGAGATACGTGTATGTGACGGTCAATTCGAGGACTGATTCAATTACAGGTAGTATTTTTCCCCTTGGAGTAAACAGTATTAGGAGAGTGTTCCTTTATTGCTATCTTTACTTACCTATCTTATAAACTGATGAAGCCTGTTGTTGAAAGTATTTCAGATTGCGGAATACTTTGGTACTAGTGATTAGATAGGCCACATGACGTAAACCACACTAAGCCAATCCAGATACAGTGTGCTAATTATAGACACTGTGCTCTTGGCACGGAGCTTAGAAAACAAGCCGGGCTGAAGAAAGACGCTATCGCCGAACTGCCCGAGTCTCAGTGATAGAACCAAGAAGGCTGGTTTCTGTGTGTTGTTGCGTCGATTTCTGGGCGCATGGCGATATGAATAGCAGCCCATTACGCAGGTTGTCAGCTCCAAGAGATGCTACACAGGCTGGGAAGGATTTGTATGGCTGCATGGTAGATAGGTAGGTGGTTCTATTGTCTACTGTGTGGTGTTTTGCGCTGTGAGATAGATGCCCTTTCGTGGTAGCACGCCTGGGGGCTTATCTCGTCACATTAAGGCTCTGGAAGCGTCTCATCTCCCTGCCAAGAGACGAGGCAGTCAGTCAGATTGCAAAGAAAAAGTAGCGCGTGCTGCAAGGCGTGAGACTAGCAGGTTGGACCATGGAGAATCGGCAGGGCCCCTGTGGTGGTGATGCAGAATGCAGGAGAAACAGCAAAACAAGGACGACCGGAATTAGCATAGAGATGACATGGATGAAAGTAATGGTGCCGTAGTGGCTCTACATCTTTTGGATACTGGAGATGAGGATGAGGGTGAGAGTGAGGATGTAGACGACGACGAGGATTGAGGATGGTGAGATGCTATTTACAGCATCTCTAGACGCCCTCTTGCCGGATGCAATCAATGGTTTCGGATTCATCACATCTTTAATCCCGTGGCTTATACTCCGTACCATGGCCAGGGGGACACAGCCCACAGCTTGTCGTTGCTGCATCTGGGCTGCATGATTGGCTGAGACGGCGCAGCGGGCGATGCATCGTGGGATGGCGGGCTGGGAACGTGAAAGAAATCTCTTCATGGCGATGAGACGCGGAGGCGGCTAAATGCCAGTTTGTTTGACACACACCGTGCTTCCACCAGCCCAGCTAACCGTGTCCAACAGTCCAATCCCTCCATGAGACGAATCATGATCTCCAGGATAGAGTCTGGTGGCTTTTCCCTCTTCTCCGGTGGCGCTGCTCGGGCCAATCTCCCCAAGAGCAACGAGTGGAGGCCAGCTAGCAACAGCTAGGCCCGCAACTTGTGCCGTAATCTGTATGTATGTGCTTGGGAGCTAGCTGCATGCGCGCCAGAGGGAAAAAAGGATGGAAGGGGCAGAAGAATGGATGCCTCGTAGATCCAGATCTCCAGAACGGTGGCCCAGGGCGGACAGGCCGGCTCGAGACTCGGTTGAGCCAACGCATCAGTCAGTCCACCGTCACCACGTCTCGCCTTGACCTTGCGACTCCGCCTGGCTGGTGCCTCCCTTTCCGTAGCTGTGATGATCAATCTTGCTTTTGCCATCTCTGCGTGCTGCGTGCTGTTACTGCTGTTGCTGCTGCTGCTGCTGCTGCTGTTGTTGTTGTGGTGGTGGTGCAGCCCAACGTGAAGCCATCACCAGCAGCCTCGTCGACGAGCATCGGGGTTTGGACGGTGACCCTGGCCCTGGAGCGCTGGCTTTGGCCGATCAACCAACAATCGCGCGACTGCCCTCTTAATTCGTCGGTTTACTTCTTTTAAATTGATACTCGAGTCTATTCCACCTCGTCTGCAAAGCAGCAAATAGGCGAAAAAGCAAAGTAAATCAGGGCAAAAAAAGAAAAAAAAAAACAAAGCAGCCGCGCGCGCTGTGGCAGCTTCCAGCCCAGCCCAGCCCAGCCCAGCCCAGACTCTGCGCAGGCCTTCGTCATCGCCATCATATCATTCTTTAGCGAGGCTTTTCCTGCCAGCCCAGCCCAGCTCTAGCCGACTTTGTCATCCACCCATCAAATCCCATCCCATCCCATCCAACGCGACTCTTGCACTCCTCCTTCTAGTTCTCACCATTCCCTCGCCCGCTTGCCATTGCCCACAGATGCCCCGTGGCCGCGAGCGCGTGTAAAACACAGACACATGGGCTCGTGTGTCTCGGACTAGATTTCTCTTGCCTCTCTACCCGCTGCCCTGCTCTTGACTGCAAATCCCGGCCGGGCTATCCCTTCGCCTTCAGCCTTGTCCACCATGGACTCGAGCTTCCGATCGACGGTGATGCACCGGCGCGGCGACGACGAGCGAGATCGAGATCGAGATCGAGACCGAGACAGAGACCGAGACAGAGACAGAGACCGAGATCGAGAACGAGAGCGGGAGATGGACAGAGATCGCAGCCAGCGCGACGTGATGAACCCCAGCTCGCGGCACTCCACCTTCAGCCTGCGGTCTCCCTCGACGCACACGCACGCCGAGTTCCATCCGCCTCTGCCCTACGCATCCAGCGACGCAAACCCGCATCGCCAATCGCCGCCGCGCCATAGCCAGAACCGCAGCCCATACATGCCGTCGTCGACGCCGGCGTCGTCGGCTTCTGCGCACCCGCTGCCGCCTGTGCTCGCGCCGTCGCCCGGCCATCACCAGCTTCAGCAGCATCAACAGCAGCCGCATCAGCAGGGCCCTTCTGCCTCGCCGCTGCACCCGCCGGGCGCCTACTACCCTCCTCCGCCTCGTGCCGTCTCGTCGGTGCCCATCGCGGCATCACCTCGATCGTCCGCCGCCGCCTCAGCCTCAGCCTCGGCCGCGGCCTCTGACCTTCATCCCGGCGGCAGAGTCTACGATCCAACAACCGACACGACCAAGGAGCGCCCCATCGCCGCCTCGAGGCAACACGCGCCCCAAGTGGCCACGCCAAAGGTAAGCACCTCAACCATTCTAAAAGTCCACTTTCGCTTTTTGGCCTTAAACCCACGCCCATGCGCCTTTTGCTTTGTTCAATTGAGCCGTACCCTTTTTTTCCCCCTTCCACCAACGTCGATGCAATCATCTCTCCTCACCACCACCTCCCCCTCCCCCCCCCCCCAAAAAAAAAAATCCGCCAACCCCAAATTCACCAGCCCTTGCCATGCCGGCACCAACGCCATCCCTGATTTCTCAACGCGTCTTCTAACGTGATTTTCCTCTCTTTCTCCCCCTCCTATAGCCGTACCACTCCCGCGAGCCGTACCAGTACCCGCAGCCAATTGACCAGCAACACCAGTCGTCTTACCGCAACGGCGACAATTATTCATCGCCTCGCGCCAGGGCTTCGTCCTTCAACCGCCGGCCGACCAGCCCGCTCTCCCTCTCGCACTCCCACCCAACCCTCGCAACCGGCTCTCACAGTCCGCCCAGCCGTCACTCGCACATGACTTCGCCAGTCTCGAGGCATGTGCCTGCCGCGACGCACTCTGCAACAAACGGCACCTCCCTGGCGCCCATGATGAAGACTGAGCTGGCAGCCCCGTCACCGCCGAAGCCGGCTTCCGTAAGTACAAACTCTTTTCTCCTCAAAGCCAGAAGAGGAAAAAAAAAACACATACGCACGCACGCATGCACACAGATACTGTACAATTCGGCCACAATCGTTTGCTTGACTCGATTGATTTCCCTCTCTTTTCACCATCTATATCCCATTGCCAGTTTTCCCTTCAAACAACTCAATGATCGATTAATCATCATTCGGTAATAACTCGTCGTGCTAACGGTGCATCTCAGAGCCGAGCTGCCGACCCAATGTCCTTTTCCAACATCCTCTCCAACTCCGAGCCCGCTCCCAAGCCCGCAGCCAAAGAGCCATCGCCCAAGAAAGAGTCTACGCTGGCGCCCCCCCGTGTTTGAGGTCCGAGAGCCCGACAACGACGGCGATACCGAGATGGAGAAGGAAGTTGATACCGAGCCTGAGCCCGCCCCAGTCAAGAGACCCGAAATCGTCATCAAGAAGAAGACCGCCAAGAAACCCGCCAAGGGCCGTGCATCCGAGATTAGAGGAGACGATGGCTCCAAAAAGAATCAGTCGCGCGTCCATTAAGAAGGAGTCTCCCACTCCTCGACCGCCGTCAAAGCGACAAGCCAACGGCCAGCCCAAACAAAAGACGTGGTCAAGCGAAATGGAAAGGTCGATTCAGAGCCATGAGGCACTGCTTGACAAGCAGGCCGAGTCTTTGGATGACACAGAGTTTAGCGATCGAGCTTACAAAGAGGGAGCCTTCAAACGCCAGCGTACTATGGCTGATCTCGACTCTGACAGAGCCTATGCCCGACGCGAACAGTTTGTCAAGACCACTGGAAAGAGACTGGCCGATCACTCGGATCTAGGAAAACGTCGATACGACGATGTCTTTTACGACGAGGCCCTCCACGAAGTCCGTGAACAAGAACTCTTTGCTGAAAAGGAGCGTAAAAAGGATATGCAGCGAAAGCGACGACGCGAAAAATCAATGGCCGTCACCATTGAACAGAAGGAGGCTGCCCTCGCTCGAGCAGAGGCTGCTGAAGATGAGGAAGAGCGCCAGAAGCATCTGCGTGATGCCGAGAGGGCCAACAAGAAGGCTCAGCAGACAAAACTCATTCTACAAAAGGGCATCAAGGGCCCTGCCCGCAACGTTGAGCTCAACCTTGAAGGTGGCACCATGTCCAGCTTCCTGGCGTCCGATGCCGAGACCCCTAAGAAGGGCAAGGGCCGGGGCGGAACGCGACCCAAAAAATCCAAGGAGCAGAAGCAGGCCGAGAAAGATTCTGCAGAGGCGGCCCAGGCCGCCTTGGATGCTGGCGAAGAGCTGCCACCCAAAGAAGAGGGCCGAGTTCGCATCAAGATCAAGGGCAAGTCCAAGGGCGACGGAGAAAAGGCCACCAAGGAAAAGGCCGAATCTACCAAGGATAAGGAAAAGGTCGATGACGTGCCAGATCTCGAAAAGAAATTCATCTCCAAGGGCTACAACCAGATTTACGATCAGATTTGGCGTGACATGGCCCGCAAAGACGTCAGCAAAACGTTCAAGCTCGCCGTCGACTCTTATGCTACCAGAGGCTCTAATCTCAAGAAGACGGCCATTCTGGCGTCCAAGGAGGCCAAGCGCTGGCAGCTACGTACAAACAAGGGCACCAAGGACCTGCAGGCCCGTGCAAAGCGTGTCATGCGTGACATGATGGGTTTCTGGAAGCGCAACGAGCGCGAAGAGCGTGATCTGCGCAAGGCGGCCGAGAAGCAGGAAATTGAGAATGCTCGAAAGGAAGAAGCCGACCGCGAAGCCGCGCGCCAGAAGAGGAAGCTCAACTTCCTCATCTCGCAGACCGAACTGTACTCGCACTTTATCGGCAAGAAGATCAAGACGGATGAGGTCGAGCGCAGCACGGACAACCCCGACATTGCCCCCGATGCGCGGCAGGTTTCGGAGAACAAGCTGTCCATACAAGAGCCCACCGGACCTTTGGGCTCCAAGGTTACCGACTTTGAAAACCTCGACTTTGATAATGAAGACGAGTCTGTTTTGCAGGCAGCTGCCATGGCCAATGCTCAGAATGCCATTGCCGAAGCTCAGAAGAAGGCGCGCGACTTCAACAACAAGGGCCTGGACATGGACGACGAAGGCGAGATGAACTTTCAAAACCCAACAGGCCTCGGCGACGTCGAGATCGAGCAGCCCAAGCTCATCAATGCTCAGCTCAAAGAGTACCAGCTCAAGGGTCTCAACTGGCTCGTCAACCTTTACGAACAAGGCATCAACGGTATCCTGGCAGACGAAATGGGTCTCGGCAAGACTGTCCAGTCCATCTCCGTCATGGCCTACCTGGCCGAAAAGCACGACATTTGGGGCCCTTTCTTGGTGGTGGCGCCCGCTTCTACACTGCACAATTGGCAGCAGGAAATTGCAAAGTTCGTTCCCGAGTTCAAGATTCTCCCGTACTGGGGAAGCGCTGGCGACCGAAAGGTGCTGCGAAAATTCTGGGACCGCAAACACACCACCTACCGAAAGGATGCGCCCTTCCACGTCTGTGTCACCTCATACCAGCTTGTCGTGTCCGACGTGGCCTACTTCCAGAAAATGCGATGGCAGTACATGATTCTCGACGAGGCCCAAGCCATCAAGAGCTCGTCCAGTTCCCGTTGGAAGTGCTTGCTCGGCTTCCACTGCCGAAACCGCCTGTTGCTTACTGGTACCCCTATCCAGAACAACATGCAGGAGCTGTGGGCCTTGCTGCATTTCATCATGCCGTCGCTCTTTGACTCCCATGACGAATTCAGTGAATGGTTCTCCAAGGACATTGAATCCCACGCTCAGAGTAACACGAAGCTTAACGAGGACCAGTTGAAGCGTCTTCACATGATTCTGAAGCCGTTTATGCTTCGTCGTGTCAAGAAGCATGTGCAAAAGGAACTTGGCGACAAGATTGAGCTGGACGTCTTCTGCAACCTCACCTACAGACAGCGGGCCTACTACAGCAACCTGCGTAACCAGATCAATATTATGGACCTTGTTGAAAAGGCTACCATGGGCGACGACCAGGACTCGGGTACTCTGATGAACTTGGTCATGCAGTTCAGAAAGGTCTGCAACCACCCAGACCTGTTTGAACGCGCAGAGGTGATCGCCCCCTATTCCTTTGGATACTTTGCCGAGACCGCCTCGTTTGTCAGGGAGGGTAGCACTGTCTCCGTGGGATACTCCAGCAGGAGCTTGGTAGACTACGAGCTACCGGCTCTCGTCTGGACGCAAGGCGGCCGACTTGACAAGGCTGGGCATGATAACCAGACGGCCGGCTGGCGCAACAAGGCTTTGAACCACATGATGAACATCTGGACGCCGGAGAATGTCGAAGCGAGTGCAGACGACGACAAAGCCTTCTCGTGGCTACGCTTTGCTGATGCGTCAGCTGGCGACGTCTACAAGGCCACTCACAGCGATTTGTTCGATCGTGCTGTGGGAGAGCTTGAGAAGCGTGACAGACTGGGTCCCATGAGCATCGCATATGATGAGGAAGATGAGAACTTTACGCCTGCTCATTGCCTGTTCAAGATTCGGGAGCGCCGCAATTGGCAGCCTCTGGCAGAGATTACCAACGAGGGCATTCTCAGCAGCCTGATGAATGTTGCCAAGGTAGCCTACCGAGACTCTGGTCTTGGCCGGTTGGAACCGGCAGCAAGACCTCGCGCGTCGGCTCCGCCTGTCCAAGTATTCTGCAACAATCCCAGCGCCGTCGCCGAGCGCCAGAATGTCATGTTCAACACTCACATTCGCAAGACGCTCTATGGACCTACGATATATGACGAGCGTGCTCTGGTCGAGAAGAAGGTGCCGATGGAGCTGTACCCCATCAACAAGATTTTCCCCAAGCCGGACCACGACAAGAAGCGCTTTACCAACATTGCCGTTCCTTCCATGCAGCGCTTTGTCACCGACAGCGGCAAGTTGGCCAAGCTGGACGAGCTTCTATTCAGGCTCAAGGCTGAAGGTCATCGTGTGTTGCTGTACTTCCAGATGACTCGTATGATCGACATGATGGAAGAGTACCTCACTTTCCGCAACTACAAGTATTGCCGACTGGACGGTTCAACTAAACTGGAAGATCGTCGTGATACCGTGCACGATTTCCAGACCCGCCCGGAGATTTTCATCTTCCTATTGTCTACTCGTGCTGGTGGTCTTGGTATCAACCTCACGTCTGCGGATACCGTCATTTTCTACGACTCTGATTGGAATCCTACCATTGATTCCCAGGCCATGGATCGAGCACACAGACTGGGTCAGACCAGGCAGGTTACCGTCTACCGACTCATCACCCGCGGTACCATCGAAGAGCGTATTCGCAAGCGTGCTCTTCAGAAAGAAGAAGTCCAGCGCGTTGTTATCCAGGGTGGAGGTGCTAGCGTCGACTTCTCTGGACGCCGTGCTCCGGAGAACCGCAACCGTGATATTGCCATGTGGCTGGCTGACGACGAGCAAGCCGAGATGATTGAGCGTCGTGAGAAGGAACTCCTTGAATCTGGAGAATACGAGAAGCAGAAGAAGAAGGGTGGTAAGCGGAAGAGGACAGATGCGCCCGCCAGCCTGGATGACATGTATCATGAAGGTAAGCAGACGGGCACATATTCTATTCGACAAGGAAACGTGGAGCTCAGAAGCTAATCTAATCCTACTTTTATAGGCGAGGGCAACTTTGACGATGGAAGCAAGCCTGGTGCGTCCGGCACTGCTACCCCAGCCGAGAGTGAGCCAAAGGGTAAAAAGGGCAGAGGAAAGGGGATCGGCAAGCGGGCAAAGACGGCTAAGCAACGTCTCGCCATTGCCGATGGCATGATTGACACTTAATCGAAGTGGGTTCGACAAAAGACTCTTTCCCCCTTTTTGGGTCAAATTTGGGTCAAATCTGCATATAATGAGTGGCATTTGTGAAACGGACAACCTCGCGGTTTGTATCAGTAATACTTTTCAGCTTTTCATTTCTTGTTCTTTCTGTTTTTCTGTTTGTCTGTTTTTTTTTTTCTCTTTCAAGGATTTGGCACTGGATGGAAACAGGGGAAACTTTTTTTTTGGAGTGCATGGCGCAGAAACCCAACAAAACAAACTTCCGCTGGAAGGCTTATTTTGTGAGGACTGAAAATGAAAGCTTATTACACGAATAAGGGATTTGCTAGAGGGGAGGATTATAAAAAGCAATGGGGAGAGGTTGGGGGAGAGGTTTAGTGATGAGATTGTGGGGAGGGTAAATGTTTTGATGTATTACTAGTAACTAGTAGTTTGGTACCTAGAGAGGGGCATGGTATACGTGCATGGATGGACTTGGCCGTCCGGTTTAATGCTTGTTTCTTTGTAAACGGTTTGGTGATGAGGGGAGTGAGATGTTTGTTTGGTATGGGTGATAAGCGGTGCTGGAGCTTGTGCAAGGACTCTAATGGGCTATATTGCCATTCTAATATTGTCAATGCAAGTCAAGTCACTGAAGAGCAAAGATGATTAATGTCTTGTTAAGACGGAATCTGGTGTCTCGCTAGGTTATACTGTTGTTGTGAATATGGTCAATGTAAGTCAGGTCACCGGAGAGCAGAGATGATTCATATCCCGTTGACACAAAATATATTGTCTCGCTAGGCTTTTTCTGAGTCGTTAGACTCTTTTCATGGATGTGATGCTATTCCTTTCATCGCCCTTCCCCTTTTAACCTTTCCCTTTGCTCTGATGAGTCTTGACACATCAAAGCCATCACATCCTCTTCATTGTCCTGTCAGATGGGCCACTCCTGGGGGAGTTCGTGAGCGTATGCGTACATACTCAAGGTCCCCCCACAAGTCCCCAACGGGTTACCAGGACAAGACGGTGCCGAGAACAGCTCTTAGTCAAAGTACTTGTAGTAGAGGTTCCAGAGGCAGTCCTTGAGGGGAGCGTAGCACTTCTCGATCGAGCCGCCGTCGGCCTTGCAGTCGGCCACGTCATCGTAGCAGTCGGTGACGTCCCCTGCGTGGTTGTCACGGGTTTGGATGAGGGTGTCCTCGACAGAGCGCTTTTCAGTCTGGTTTGCCCTGCACTATAGTAAGGTTAGCTATGCTAAAGAGATATACAAATAGCTTTTAGGTAATTAAGATAAAGAGGGTATCATGGCTTCCATACCTGGTAGAAGGCTGTACCGCAATTGGTATGCATGCATACTGCCTGCAGCAGGGCTCTTACTTCACCGTGAGAGTATCCAGTGCCGCAACACTTATCAAATGCGATGTCGCACTTATCATCGATGTCACGGGCTTCAACAGGGGCCTCTTCAACAGTGCGCTTTTCAGTTTGGTTTGCCTGGCACTATAGTAAAGTTAGTTATAGTAAAAAAGAGCTTTTGGGCAATAGGGATAGGGGATTATTAAAGCTTACGTGTTCTAGAGTTCTTCGGCACATAGAAGAGCACGCAAACTGGAGTAGGGATCCTCCCTCTTTTCTATAATCCCAAAAATTGCAGCTAGAAGTACAATTGTTATATGCGGTCTCACAGTTATCCTCGTTGCTGTCACGGATCTCGATCTCCACGGCGCGGGCCTGGACAGGAGCCTCTTCGACGGATTCAGTTTTGTTTGTCTTGCACTGCAATACGGTTAGTCATTCTAGAAAGATTTACAAATAACTTATAAGGGAATAAGGATTAATAGAAGATTATGACTTACCTCGTCGAAGATTTGGTAGCATTTAGAACGGCAGGAAGTAGGTACAGAAAACGGTAAGTTAAAAGGGCAGTTAAAGAAACACTTGTTAAGGTCGGCATCGCAGGCAGCCCATATGCTATAAGGGGTTTCATTCTCCGCGCGGGCCTCGACAGGTCCCCGTGCCTGGGGAAGGGCAGCGGCCAGGGGGAGTAGGGCGAGAAGAGCGGACAACTGCATCTTGAAAGATTGCTAATTGGTATTGCTGGTGAGGATGGAAGGGGAGTAAGCATGTCGAAATGGAGTGAAGGAGAAGGGTAGATTTATAGGAAAGATGAGGATGAGGATTTTGGGAAGCAGTATGCTGCTCGGGGACTACGTGAATCGGAGTCTGTGTTCGTTCTAGACGGGGAGGGACTGGGGAGGGATTGTATGGTGGTTTGAGCGTTTGTGGATCAGCAGTGTTGGTTGGGAGTGTTGTCGTCGGCAAGCGAGTCTATAGATGAGACTAACTTCTTATGCCTTTTAGCTGAGATGTAGTTTGGAGGTAAAGGCTTATGCGAGATTGAGATTGCGGAGGAGTGGATTGGAGATGACAGGTTTCAACGTTCGATTGTGAATTGCCCTTATTCAGATCCTATGTAGGGATAGAATTCAATCTTTGATGAGATTTCTGAGGATGAGATGTAGATGATTTTACGGCAGTCGTAAGCCTTAGGGGGCTATGTAAGTACATCCTGTGAGTTCTACGAAGAGTTTGTGAGACGAGCAATAGTTGTGTCAATTCTGCGAACAGTGTGTTGGGTGAGTCGTGGTTGTAAGTGCAGGCGATGTGATGTTGTCTACTTGATCGGTGTCTTTTCAGAGATGGGTTCTAGTTGAGTCTTTGTGCTCTTGATTGTAAAGTCTCCATTAGTGTCTCTCCGAGTGATATCTGACGTGAAAGAGGCAAATAGAACAGCTCGGCCACATTGCTATTGTCCGTAGATATCGGCGTTACCTGAGCTCCTCTCCAGTCCTCCGCAACGACGATTTGAACCACGTGTAGTGTACGGCCCTCACTGGTGAAACTACTAGCCTTGTTCAAGTGGGTGCGTGAATGAGCTCGTCCGAAATCTTGCTATTATGCCTAAATGCATGGACCTGGCGCATGGACGATTTATCGGCATCGATACGGGGTGTGTTGTTCGGACGCCGAAGGTGAATATCGGCATCGCTGTGATTGGATCAGCCTCCCCACATGGTTGATATAGACGTCGCCGGCCCTTGCAAGCCCTTCGGAGACTTAGCTCACGATGCTAAGATTTGTTTGCCTCTGCTGCCTAAGCTTCTGAGGCATTTTAGTACTATGAGGGCGCATTTCCTTTGCGAGAATTTATCGGAGGGAGGGGAATGAGAGAGCGTCTCGGAAGAGTACAGTATACGTAAAGACTACATGCTGTACAGCACCCATGTGCTTGAATATGAGTTTACTGTATCTAATGTAAAATAAAGTACATTATGTAACTGGGACAAGTGTTTGGGCTTACTACAGAAAAGGTCCTTCTGTAATTAATCGTCTTTCGTTAGATGAGTTTCCATTCGATATGCAATACATAGCATCCGCAATAAGCGTCCGGTTTACTTGGAGCTGAATCTCTTTCTATGGAGACCTTGCAACTACTCTTTTCTGATAGCCCATCTATTTTGTATTTCTGGCTTATTGATTCTCCCAGTGAGTCTAATCATGCGTCCTGGCGTATGTGACGCTTTTGAATGAAAAGTATAAAGTATCCTAGCTCTTCGACTTGCGATGAATAAGTTAATAAACTCAGAGAAAATACAGTTATACATATCAAACACACAGAGCATAACCACAGGTCAAACTCGCAGAGTGAAAGATTATAAAGGGAGCATTACGCTTTTTGTTTATGTTATATTATGCCGGCGCAGAAATGTCATCATGCGTCAGATTTAACCAATGTCCAGCTGTTCTCTCTTAATATTCAGCTCTCATTTCAACGAGCAGCTTAGCAGTAGCCTCATGCCCGTTCTAGTAGCAAGAGCCCAGCATAGCGCCGTCTGGTGATAGCCCCCATCCCTTGCCTCAATATCAGCTCCCTCCTCAATCAGCAGCTTGGCAACAGCTTCGTACCCCTGTCTCATAGCCCGGATCAGCGGCGTCATGCCACTCCTCTTTGCTTCAACGTCAGCTCTCTTCTCAACTAGCAACTTGACAATGGCCTCGAGTCTGCTCTCCGATGCATGAGATAGTAGTGTTCCCCCATCATTCATCTTTCCCATCGGCTGCTTGAACTTTTCATTATCCTCAAATAGTGTTTAAACGACTGCCTCGTCGCCTCCTATCGCGGCTCAGGCACAAAGCAGGGTCCACTTTGCCTCATCGTCGTCTGAATTCACAGCCAAATGCAGTGCCGTCTTTTTATCGTCCAAGGCTTTTCAGACATCAGCGCCATTCCGCATCAGTATCCATAACACTGGATCGTAACCGCCCAATGCAGCGCTGTTCGCTTGTGGCAATCCTCTTGGTAAATGCTTTCGCGGAAAATGCCGTATGCCAACAACTTCTCTACTATCCGCGCATGACCCTCTACGGCTGCCTCATGAAGTGGCGTTTGGCCAACTTTCAATTGTTAGGGATAACCGGGCTAGTCCTTGAATGCTGTATGATTATGTCTACGTAATGTTCGTGGCCTTGGCTAGCTATCCAATGCAGCGCAGTTCTCCCTATTGTATCTCTAGTATTGATGTTTAGGGTAGCCTCTTTGCTGGACGTGTTCAATAGAGTCAATCGACGTTGTAAACCGTGGTCTGGCGAAAGAAGACGTTTAATGTCCTGCACATTGCCTCTCATTGCCGCTTGAACCGGTTCGGACTCGTCTGATCGTCCACTAAAGAGATTGACTGGCGTGGCTTGCATGGCAAAATGCTTGAGTCGGACACAATAAAAAAGAAAGCAGAATCTTAATCACTGGTGTAAAAGAACGACATATAGAAGGATGTCGTAAATGTTTTCTGCCTAACAGAATTTCAGCCAGTCACTCAATGCCACAGAGCATTGGAAGAGAGGTAAGGATCATACCGCCTGAAGCACATTTTCTCTGTCAATAAAGAAAATGCCTGGGTGATTGCCTAGTATTGTAACTTATACTCCAAACTCTGGATAGAATGCTTTTTGCTCAGGAGCATCCAACATCTCAATATCCCAGCTACAGACGATAGCCAGTGGGGAAACAGCAAGGGAAGATGATGTGAGTGGTAATAACTGTGTTGTTCCCTGAGCTGATCTTGATTCACGCTATCTTTGAGTTTCATATGGCGTGGAAAGCCCTTGGATTAATGAGTGAGAAACAAAAGCCTGTTGAGTGGCCTTGGTGGTTTCGGAATCCACCATTATCATGGCTACCCTACTGTCGCCTGTACTGGAAGGACAAAGATCTGGAGAGTCAAGGTGTCAAGAGTCACTTTAATAAAGGACATCGGACTTGGGCTCACTGCTACTTTGCCAATATGGGCGGTTTTTGTATGTCGCAGGAGAGAAACTGCTTCCTGGCAGAGAACTCTTCGTACATACACCCAGAGATCACAAAGGAAAACGTTGAAGCAAAAGCAAACAGGATTGATTGACTAAACTCTCTGCCGCTCTTCAAATTTTACAACTCATCCTTTCCATTATTACGCGGCATATTCAAGGTTTACATTTTCGCAGCTTGCGGCATGCTGATGTACTGTGCTTACTTTCATAAGCCTTAAAACATTGAACGGGCGATTACGCTCCAAAATTACAGGCCAGCTTCTCACGACGTGTCAAAAACCGTAGCAGATAGCACTCAAAGAGCCGCCGCTTGGTTCTTCGTGTTGCAATCTGACGAGGCTCATGGTGGATTTTGGGCAATCATGTTAAATAATAAACTGCGCCCAAGAAAACGGGCAGCTCAAAGTGCCAGAAAGTATCCGGAATCCCGAGTGATAACATACCGATTTATAAGGGCAACAATACCGTCCACCTCGCAGTGTATGTGCTGGCACTGGCTTCTGGCCTTTTCGGTGCCATACATGCCATTGCCTGGCATTTTGAGTCTCCTACCGAGGCGGAGAAGTTGCTTTGGCAAATTGCTACTGGCATATCTGCAGCGAGATTGGTCGTTGGCCTACTTGTGATCCCCTTTGCTCAGTTTACAATGGCCTCAGGGGGTCCTGGGCTGTTTGCGGCAAATTGCCTATGGCTCATGCAATAATACACTTGGCATGCTTCCACTATGTCACAGACTAGGAATGCGATCAAAGAATTAGAATATGCCATTGCTAATGGTAGACCTAGAAAATATTCAGACATATTGCTGGCAAGTGAGACAAGAGATGATACGCTCATACTAGATCTTCGAGACTTTCTGGACTTGAAGGGCTGTTTTGAAGGGTCACGATCCGAACTATTTGAGCTCCACGGTGATAAACAATTTGCTCAAAATTTTCACCGTCTTGGCAATGCTGTGAATGGCCAATAGAGGAAGAAAATTGACGGTGCAGCTCGGATCAACGCATGGCCCAGACAGCTGCTGCTGCCCCACGGAATCAATCAGGGTATTTCGTACGTGACCAGGTTTCTTTACTGTGCATCTCGCCTGGTATTACTAGCAGTTTCGGTTTCTAGCATCCAGCAGATGCCTGGATCTGTTTATTTTACACACAGTACCTGCCAACGTTTGCTGCAACGAGTGGATGACAATGGTTGATGGCCATGGTTCCTCTCCAGTATGAAGCCTCTCGCTCAGGGAAAACCTTTGGCATTCAACGGAGGTTGACACAATATACCGCAAAACTGGTCCGTGCAAAGAAAATTTTTGATTATAACGAAACTTAGGCACATGAATACAGCTTCTAGTGTGCGATATGGAGCATTTCATTAAAAGTGAAGTTACTCGATAGTACAGTAGGTATCGCAAATAGTGCTCAGGCACTGGGTTTCGTTATGAGACCAAATACAGAGAACTGAAAGTCATAAGAGAATAGAATGGCTACTGATTGACGCAAGCTCGCTGGCAAGCAAGAATATTTGGTATCAAGCCTCAGCAACGCGGGTAGATCTAATAGTATGGATGGTAGGGATCCATCACTAATACCTCTGCTAATCGAGCCAGGGCCATCAACGTTGGTGCAGGAACGCTCCGAATCTCATCACTGAATCCAAGAACTTGAAGATTGCGGTGCAATCCGACATGGAGAGAGAAAATTTTCCACGTTATTACTGGTAGTTGTGAGCTGCGGTTAGTAAATAAGACAGGTTCACATACCGGAAAAGATTACAAGCTATTGCGTCAGGACTGACTCTCACAGATCACGCTTGATAAAGATCATTTTCAGTATCGGAATCTGCCCGTAGGTAATAATAAGTCTACATATATGTTTACTGCTTACAGTGGTGCTGGAAGTCGCCAATATCGGTCTACAGAAGTGATTTTATAAAAATATCAGAGTTAAGTGGTATGTGAATAAAATGTAATCTAAAACACCGATATTCAACATTGACGTTGCCTGCTAATTGGTTGGAGATTATTTATACCAATGTTTTGGGCACTCTGAGTTGCAGAGACAGCAGCAGCCGTTGCGGCAGTAACCAGAGCTAAAAGTTGCAATCTGAATGATGAGATTGATAGTAAAGGTAGTTAGCCTAGTACACGCTGAGCGTTGAATTCATTAGAGGGATGCAGTGAAGTAATAGATAGATGAAGAGAGACTAATCGAAGAGCTGTTGAGAAGCAAGTTGTAGTATGTAGTAAGATAGAGTAATAATAGTAGTATTGAAGAAGTTTTATTTTGTCTTGGAAAAGTAGGGAATGCCCTCTGACCAAGGCTATATAGTACCACGAGAACCGCGTTACCAAATCATGTTTCTCCCTTGCTTCCACCTCCATTCCTCCATCTCTGTTTAGAACAAGATGCCGAACCTTACTTGTACTATTATAGTAAGCTTGATTATATCGCGCAAAATTTAGATACATGGCCAGCCTTGGTCACCTCCCGTTTAGAGTCCCAGGGAGTAACCTAAAATTCCCTTCGCATGAGTGACGATCCTGTATATTTATATCCTAAATCTAGCAAAGTTGGCTGACAACCGATTCTATTAAATAACTGCGATGCATGCTCGGAGACATCTGTTGTATTGACCATAAAGCTGCCGATACATCTGATCATTGGGCACGAAGAGTTTATGAGCTGCCATGGGAGTACTTGCTCAGGCGTTGCTAGAGTATTTGAATTCTAAATTAATCTCGAAATATTGCCAATCTGAAATATCGTATTGAATCATGTAGATCATAAGCCGACACCTACGGGGTGCGGGTTATATAAGATGGTCATGTGTCGAAGGGGTCTTGATATGGATAATGTCAGACACTTGTTGCAGTCTCTGCTATCTGCCATTTAACCAACGTAGGGTATAATAGGGTTGTGACTAATAATCATACTCTGGCAGAATGATTCTTTGATCACCGCCCCTTTTTATCTTCGCGCCTGCGCCCATCCTTATTATTCTTTGCGATTAAGCTACCATCTGGTTCTCCCTCTTTGATCATTAGCGGAACAGTCTGGTGAGAGAAGAAGATCATCGAGGACGCTCCAATTTTCGGATTTGTAGCGTCGGTTTCAATTGCCGTAGACCAAATCTCCATGTTGAGCTCCAATCCAACAGCATTGTCAGTAGCACAGCGCACCAAGCGCATCATTTGGTGCCGTGCTTCTCCGCCAAATTCTTCAGTGAGCACGGCTTTGTCTGGTGCCGCTAACGGAATCGCGGAATGATTGTTCTGTGCTACGAGGATTGTAGCGCCTATTATGCCTAGGAAGATGCCAGCCTTTCCAAAGACGAGACATAACAGACAGGCCAAGGCTCCGCTGGTGAGGCCGAGAAGCGCACCTTCTTGAACACCGTGACGGATACCCTCAGCAAGGCTCTTCGCCTCGGTCATTGCCGTCTGGGTGCTTTGAGGGTCGTAATTAGGCAAGTCGGGTGCTGAGACGCCCTGTTGCAATGGTCGGGGCGATTTCCCGGATGGAGTGATGATTTTGTAAGAGAGGTCAAAGAACAAGCGACGCTTCTCCCGAATAGTGAAGCGAAGTTTGTAATCCACGTCGAAGTAAAACCTCTTCTGAAACTTGGAGGGTTCCTGTGTACGGATGCTGGTAACAGCATTCTGCAGCGTGGACCCGATGTACTTGTCGATGGTTTTTCGGAAGGACTGTTGGATTAGGTCTTGGCGGAGGATGTAAGTGACCCTTTCTGAGCCAAGGACGTTACCAGCTACTCTCGTGGAGATTGCCCAGACTGTTGTGACGGCTATGAAGCAGACTTCCCCTGGTGGCGTGAGAGCAGAGATGGCGAAGAAGGACAAGATTACAACCACTCCACCAATCACGGACGAGAGGATCATCGCCCTCCAGCTTCTCTTCTTTTCCACGGGGGTCGAGTTTTCATGTGTGAAAGAGGTAGCTTGAGACATGTTTGAGCCCGTGATTAATCAATCTCCAGTGTATAGTATGGTGGCGCGGCGTTGGGATGTAAGAGGGATCGAGGTGTGAGATGGGATCCAACGCGGCTGCCTGATTTTAGATACAACCAGTGACCAAAATCGTGCCCTACAGACAGATTACAAGGCTCGGTTCTCTGCCTAAGGGAATATATTAAAGGATGAGGCTATGCAACGCTTATTGGCTCAATATTTTCGGTACCGTAGGTGTATACTGGTTTTTGCAGCGAATGACGTCTACGCTGCGTGTAGGATGCCAGGCAACGACGCTGAAGAGCCAGTAAGCAGCGTAGAAGACTGCTGAATATTTCGCTATGCCGGTATAAAGCATGAAGTCACGAGTGTTTATCTTATCTGGGCACTGTTTACATCGAATTCTTCATGAAGAGACGGACGTGTCAGGCAGCCAATGGCCTCACTCCATGACCCTCCCTCTAGCACTCCACCCACTCGGATCCCCAGACCAGTGAAAAGAAGCTGAATCCAAACTCGTCCATTTCTTTTGGATCACACGCCTCCAGTGTTGCACGGCTGCCCAAGTAGGGCAGAAACAAGGGGTCTTCGGTCCGGCAGATGGTCGCCCACTGAGACGAAGTCGATGCGAGCCACAGGGATCGACGCGCGGTAAACTGAATGCCGCCAGCACATTCACACCAGCCGTCCTTCATTGTGCGGTAGGCCGAGATGGTGGCCATGACGGCGAGCCACGTCCGGCGGGTGCTCTCGGACAAGGTCCATAGTCTCCAGAGTCGAGGGGTGGAATTACTCCTGCTAGAGTCATTCTGTTGGTTGTTTTCATTCACAATAAAGTCCGGTGTGGCTTGAGAGGTTGTGATGCTATCCAAGGTTGCCGAATCCCACATCTGCTGACACCATGAGAGCAGCGTTGATATGGATTCTTCGGCGCGGGTCTGCTGCCATACGCCCTTGTCGAAGAGGCGGAGGATCTGGTATATGAGCAATGCCTGGACGCGTGCTAGATGCTGTGAGGTGTCGAGTACAGGCACCGTTACTGACATGAGATTGCTGCTCCCCACTTCGATCCAGTTGTTCTTGATGAGCGAGTTTGCTCGGTCCTGGATAATGCAAGCAGTCAAGTCTTGGTTGCTGCTATTACATGATTGCTGGATGCTGATGGACGAGAATGCGTCCTGCATACACGATGGGAAGAAGTCATTGGCGTAGAGTTGGCGGTGTATAAATGGGCATTGTCCGTCATGGATCCATTGAACGAGCCAGTTCTGCAGCCGCTGGACAAAGGTTCTGAAGACGGGTATGGGTATTTGGGGAGCTCTGGGGCTGGCCTTTTCAATGTTCCACGTCTCAGGGGCCATGAACCATAGCTTTGAGGAGGCAGAGGCGGATAGACTCGAGACGTGGGTGTTGAGGAAGTAAACGTGGCCTGGTCATGATAGACTAATGGATAATAAACCATGTGGGCTTAAGCTACTTGCCTGGAATCTCACTCGGTTCACCTGATGGACTTGATTTGGCAACGGCGCGTCGGATCAAGACGGCATACCGGCAGTCCAAGCCCTTGTCCTCACAGCGTCGACAGAATGGCCGAGCGTTGTCACACTTGCGCTTCGCAGCAATACAGGAAGCGCATGACTGTTGTCTCTTTTGAGCGACCATGGCGTATAAGGAAGCCAAGAGTAGAAGAGACAGCTGCTGATGCGAGTGGACGACTTGGAAGAGACGGAGATGTAACCCGGGCTTAAGATGATCGCGGCAAACTAGCGGAGCTAATGGTGGAAATGAGGCGGGAGGCGGCAATTGCAGCCACTAATGTTTAAAGACATGACCGAAAGGCGGCAGTACAGTTGACGGATGGGGGAGAGAGGTGGAAATGGAGTGGAAGCAGCAGTGACAGCGTTTGTAAGCTGGCGATGCCTCTGGGACTGGAGATGCTTGTTGTGTCTTGATGATGGACACAGTTGAGAGAAACTCAGGTATGTATAAAACGATGCTGGAATCGCACTGCTTCACTATGGAACCATGACATATTACAATACAGATTTGTATCGAACAAGAGCAGCGCTCTGCGACAGTCAATTCGCCAAGATGGCTCTCAGTCGATCCCAGCTCATCAGCACGGCAAACGCCTTCATCGCCGCCTACAACCAATGGACCGTCTCCGGCGTTCTCTCCATACAGAGCCCCTCATGCACGCACCGCGTTCTCCCTGGGAATCGACCAGCCAGAACCAGGGCTGAGTTTGGAGGGTTTCTCGAGCGCACCATCCCCGTCATCCGCAACTTTCGCCTGCACGTTGTGGACGACATCGCCGTGGACTGTGGATGATGAGACGAGGAGAGTCACGATGCACTTGAAGAGCACGGGGGAGTCGGATCTTGGGGTGTACAATAACGAGTACATTTTTATGATTACCGTCGGCGAGGATGGGGGAAAAGTGGATGGGATCCTGGAGTTTTTGGACAGTCTGTATTCGTCAGAGTTTGTGGCCAGCTTGGCCAAGGAAACGGGAAAGGCATTGGGATAGATGAGAGCATGGAGTTTCTAGGCATAGGGTGTGAATTCAGTGTTGTTTGTTCGTTATGGGTACCGGGTAGTTGTGAATGCGAATTCCTGGCTCAAGAATTCCGCAAATGCTGTATAACTTGCGACTGAACGCAAGATGTCGTCGCATCACCTTCAAGTCACGGCATTATTCAATTGTCATAAATCATGAGGTGCGAGAGAAGTTGTAAAATGTATCTAAGTTGGCTTATTGTTTATAGCACAGAGCACGTGTTTTGAATGCCAAAGAGCGAAGAAAATGTGAGCCTGGAATATAAGCCACCAAAGGCTGCCAGATTCACCCCATCCTCACTTCACCTTTCACTCACCTGTGCTTGCACCTTGCACTCTCTTCACTTCAACAACCACAAGAACAGCTTCAAGATTCAACCAACACGATGCGCATCTTTTACTCCAACCACAGCCGCATCAGGCAGCGACTCGATTGCTTTTGGCACCAACGCAACTCTCCGCCTCTCATCCATCTCGAGTCATTCGTCGCTCCCTGCCGATGCCCATGGAGACTCTCAACGCCGAACCAATAGACCTTTGCGTGGAGATTCCGCCGACAGGCTATGTCGTAGATAAGCCCGCCTTGGAGGGAGAAGGCGATCAACCATTTGCTTGTCCGCATTCGAGCTGTGATGGCTTCACTTTCGAAACGGTAGAGGAATGCCGCATCCACGAAGATGACTGGCACAACCCACCTTATGCTTGTTCCGAATGCGATTCAACTTTTGCGGCAAGACCGGCTTTGAAGAGACACTTCAAGGCCAGCGGACACTTTAATTGGATCTGCCTCGAGGGAAAATGCGACATGAAAGGCACCTTGTTTGCCAGTCAATCCGAGTTTGTGATGCATGCCTTGAACACGCCAGGCCACGAGCATCTTTTCCCGGAAGAGCCTCTCAGTAGCCCAGTTCCCGTGAGAAAGATCAACTATGCCGAAGTGGTCAGCCTCATGGAGGGAGAGACTACGGAGGAATGCTTGTCGGAAGAAGAGGGCGAGATGTGCCTGGAGCCATCTTGCCGCCGATACAAGCGAGTGTTTCACACTGAAAGCGACTACTCCCGACACAAGGAATCACACAATCATGTCAACGCCATCAAATACTCCGAGCTCCTTCGAGAGTCTGGAAAGTCCATCGCTGACATCATGGCCGAGCAAGAAGCTGCCAGAGAGTTCCGGTGCACTGTCGAGGGCTGTCCCAAATACGGAGAGAAGCTCAAGACCAGCCAGACTTTCCATAACCATATTGCGACCGAGCAACATCTTCACCCGCGACCACCGTCTGATCCGACTTCTCCAACATCCGAAATCAGACTCAAGTTTGCGCAAATCAGTCTTGCGTGCGACGAACCCGAGTGTCCCAAGTTTCGGCACTCGTTCCACAACAAGGGCAACCACTGGAAGCATACAAAGTCAGTGGCCCATTGTAAAGCCGTAGAGTATGGAAATTGGAAGAGATCTCTTGGCGGCTCTGGCACTGGAGATCAGGAGAAACCGAAGACACAGACGCCAGAGAAACAGACGCCAGCTGCTACAGTGGCACCGCCGTCGACCCCTCAAATTTGGACCCGAAGTTTGTTCACTCCCATCAGTCCGGCAGCTACCGACTCTACGTATGTCAGGCCTACTCAATTCGTCACCCCTACGAAGCGGCCGGTTCAAGAAATTGCCCTCATGACGCCACCGTCGTGGAGAGAAGAGAACTTGAGGAAGAGAAATCGTGAATTGGAGGACGAGCTGGAGCGCATGAAGGAGAAAATGGACCGGATGAGAGCTGCTTACCAAGAGCAAATAAGCTTGTTGTTTCAGACTCTCGGAGAAACCCAAGACCGCAGCCGGCGATGAAGTTGTGTCATTTTTTTGCCTCTATGGGTTGGAGACACAGAGGACGGGTTGATCTGTAAAAGGAACTGTTTGTCTTTCATTGAATGACCGTGCTGGATGAGAAGATGATGGTATAAGCATTTCTGACTGGTGGATTTTATTCACAGGATGTTGTACAATAAGGATTTTAGGCAGGAATCGGTTTAACGTAGGATGTGAACAAGGTGATGCGCTTTGAGTTGCCGGATTGGGTGTTTGACGCAGGTTCACGACGCTGCCTGTGTAGCTAAGCTCTTTTGCTTCTCATTGATTCGAGACTGATGCCGATGGATGGAAAGCCTTTATGATTGGAATCGACCTGTTGATGTCTAAATCTCAATGCATGACGAATCATTACGCAAATCTCTGCCGTTTATGGCATTCACTGCCACATCATCATTGCTGTGTATTACACGCTGTGTACTCGTACATGTATGTACAACGTCAGCCGAGCGAATGCAGCCACGCGCACCCATTGCCTACCTTGCAAACCAAGGTAATTCACCGATGGCCTCGTACGAGTCCTGCTGCCATTGACCGACGCGTCGAAAAGCCCCGGATAATCGCAGTCGGCAAAGCTCGTGCAATAGGATAGATAGGTAGTTGAAAATGGCTCAGGACGGGTATTCAAACCGGCAACTCAATCCAAAAAAGGGCTGACGGATGCATGTCTTGCTGCCTCGTATTATACGAGCATCGCACCGTCAAGTCCGAAAGGCTTTGCGTACGAGTAGGGAGTGTTTCCACAGCCAATGGCCGTGTAATTCACTCACTACCGGGATTACGCGGGCATTAGCTGGTCTTACATACAATTATGATTACAATCACAATTACACTCAACACACTCCATGCTTGGCTACTGCATATAATACTCTATTTTGATGCGCAAGTGAGCCTGAGCTTCTCCCTACTTGGTAATTTCCTTTGCCGTCCATGCTAAAACTCGTCAAAAATAGCTGCAGCTGCTCCGTCGTCCCACCGCAACGGCCAGACTTTAGGTTCTCACCGGCGTTTACAACGGGCAATAATGGTCGACGTGCCTCCGCCCTATAGAGCAGGTAAGTAATATGTGTATCTCATTGAAGGTGTTAAGGCAGCAGGATTGTCACTATCCCCACAACACCCCTGTAAGAAAATGGTACTTAATCGTGACCTAGGTCACAATAGAATAAATGCCTTACTAATTTGCTTATAACGCGTTTTTTCGCGACTTGCTGTTAGATCGATAACTATCCTATGTCTAAGACCTCTAGCTAGAAGCTAGTGGCCGCGATGGACCTGATTCTAGAGCCACAGATTAAGCTAGAATTCGATCTAATTGAGGTTTCTGACTGTGCCTTTGTTATTTATTTCCTGCCTTTATCGCCGTTGTTACTTTTCCAGCTTTTTATACCTATTTTTCTAGTTGAAAAATGGGTAAAATATATAAACCAGGTGCCGATTCCTGGCCCGTACGGGCTACTAATAAAACGGTTAAAAAGGCTAGATTAGACCCTAATCTCTGTTAAAGAGGTATATGTATGGATTAGTATTTTGATTTACATAGGAATTTATAGGGAAAATCGACTAAAAGACTATTAAAAGACCTTAAGCCTAGAGGAACCCCGTCTTAATTATTATTTTATTAGATTTATGTTATTTAACCGATTTTAGTAGATTTTACGTTAAATATAAATTTTTAATTTTTCTTTTTTAAATAGTTTTATAAAGAGCTTTTAATATATTAAAGAGTAGTCTTTATATATATAAGTTATATTAATTATAATCTATAGCCTAAGTATTAATATAGCTGTAAATAAGTATATAATTTACTATTTTAGAAAGTCTTAAGAGATAACGCTTATCCCTAGGAAGCTAATTTTAATTTAGCTTTAAAGCTTAGGTTATAGCCTAAGCTAGCTATTTCCTTTAGTAAGAATTTATCGCCCTCCTTTAATAAACCCTTAAAAAAATAAGTAACTAAAAGATTACGAGGATCCCGATTATTTAGCTCTGACGTAAGCTGTGGTACTTTCTTTAGTAACCCAGCTGCTAAAGGCCAGCTATTACGTCTTTATAGATAACTTATTTTTAATAATAACGCTCTTCCGGCTTCTTTATGTATAAGGCTATACAGCCACAGACACCTGCTATAGGAATAGTAAAATTAGCAATACCTTTATATAGGTAAAGAAAGAAGAAAATAAAATCCCTTAGGGTAAGGTTATTACTAAGCTTATAGTTAATAATTTAATTAGTAATTTAATTAAATAAATTTACTAAAGAATCTTTTACTAATATATTTTTTAATTTTCTTAGGTTAATTAGATTATATAAAAAGATAATACTTTTATATTATTCCTTAGTATAGTATATAAGGGTAATAGCTTTTAAATATAATAGTATAAGTAACTTTTATTAATAAATATTATAATATAAGTTATAAGGTAAATTTTAATAATAATATAAAGAAAGTCTTTTTAATTTTTAAAATTA